>JAVTVY010019127.1:0-77716 GCA_036873755.1 Hanleya hanleyi
CAGATCTGTTCTACACTCGAGTCATGCCCTCCAAGATGTTAACGTATTTCCTACTCTATTCTCAGATCTGTTCTACACTCGAGTCACGCTCTCCAAGATGTTAACGTATTTCCTACTCTATTCTCAGATCTGTTCTACACTCGAGTCATGCCCTTCAAGATGTTAACGTATTTCCTACTCTATTCTCAGATCTGTTCTACACTCGAGTCACGCTCTCCAAGATGTTAACGTATTTCCTACTCTATTCTCAGATATGTTCTACACTCGAGTCATGCCCTCCAAGATGTTAACGTATTTCCTACTCTATTCTCAGATCTGTTCTACACTCGAGTCATGCCCTTCAAGATGTTAACGTATTTCCTACTCTATTCTCAGATCTGTTCTACACTCGAGTCATGCCCTCCAAGATGTTAACGTATTTCCTACACTATTCTCAGATCTGTTCTACACTCGAGTCATGCCCTCCAAGATGTTAACGTATTTCCTACTCTATTCTCAGATCTGTTCTACACACGAGTCATGCCCTCCAAGATGTTAACGTATTTCCTACTCTATTCTCAGATCTGTTCTACACTCGAGTCATGCCCTCCAAGATGTTAACGTATTTCCTACTTCATTCTCAGATCTGTTCTACACTCGAGTCATGCTCTCCAAGATGTTAACGTATTTCCTACTTCATTCTCAGATCTGTTCTACACTCGAGTCATGCTCTCCAAGATGTTAACGTATTTCCTACTTCATTCTCAGATCTGTTCTACACTCGAGTCATGCCCTCCAAGATGTTAATGTATTTCTTACACTATTCTCAGATCTGTTCTACACTCGAGTCATGCCCTCCGAGATGTTAATGTATTTCCTACACTATTCTCAGATCTGTTCTACACTCGAGTCACGCCCTTCAAGATGTTAACGTTTTTCCTACTCTATTCTCAGATCTGTTCTACACACGAGTCATGCCCTCCAAGATGTTAACGTATTTCCTACTCTATTCTCAGATCTGTTCTACACTCGAGTCATGCCCTCCAAGATGTTAACGTATTTCCTACTCTATTCTCAGATCTGTTCTACACTCGAGTCATGCCCTCCAAGATGTTAATGTATTTCTTACACTATTCTCAGATCTGTTCTACACACGAGTCATGCCCTCCAAGATGTTAATGTATTTCTTACTCTATTCTCAGATCTGTTCTACACTCGAGTCATGCCCTCCAAGATGTTAATGTATTTCTTACACTATTCTCAGATCTGTTCTACACTCGAGTCATGCCCTCCAAGATGTTAATGTATTTCTTACTCTATTCTCAGATCTGTTCTACACACGAGTCATGCCCTCCAAGATGTTAATGTATTTCTTACTCTATTCTCAGATCTGTTCTACACACGAGTCATGCCCTCCAAGATGTTAACGTATTTCCTACTCTATTCTCAGATCTGTTCTACACTCGAGTCATGCCCTCCAAGATGTTAACGTATTTCCTACACTATTCTCAGATCTGTTCTACACTCGAGTCATGCCCTTCAAGATGTTAACGTATTTCCTACTCTATTCTCAGATCTGTTCTACACTCGAGTCACGCTCCAAGATGTTAACGTATTTCCTACTCTATTCTCAGATCTGTTCTACACACGAGTCACCCTCCAAGATGTTAATGTATTTCCTACTCTATTCTCAGATCTGTTCTACACTCGAGTCATGCCCTCCAAGATGTTAACGTATTTCCTACTCTATTCTCAGATCTGTTCTACACTCGAGTCATGCCCTCCAAGATGTTAACGTATTTCCTACTCTATTCTCAGATCTGTTCTACACTCGAGTCACGCTCTCCAAGATGTTAACGTATTTCCTACTCTATTCTCAGATCTGTTCTACACTCGAGTCATGCCCTCCAAGATTGTTAATATATTTCCGACTGTACGTTCAGATCTGTTCTACACTCAAGTGAAGTCCTCCAAGATGTTAATATATTTCCAACTGTACGTTCAGATCTGTTCTACACTCAAGTGAAGTCCTCCAAGATGTTAATATATTTCCAACTGTACGTTCAGATCTGTTCTACACTCAAGTGAAGTCCTCCAAGATGTTAATATATTTCCTACTGTTCTTTCAGATCTGTTCTACACTCGAGTCACGCCCTCCAAGATGTTTGATGTCCTTAAAGAAGACTTTGATTATTTTTTCATCAGTCTCGTTCTTACTGGGATGATCCTTGTGACAGTCATCGCGCAAAAGTTAGCCGCGAGAAAAGCTCTTAACAGAGTATGGAAATAATCCAGAGTTCCATTAGGCATTTTATATAATATTGATATGAGTGAACTATGTTGTTTATCATTGCTGAATGTTAGTCATTAGTACATGTTGTGAAAGCTTACCCCTTTAATGGTATGGGTGTGTAAGTGTGTGTGTCTAGTATGTATTTGTCACTATACAATCATGTATAACTTTCAAATTGCTCCAAGTACAACAGCTAATTGTGTTTAAGAGATAATCTGGTGCCTGACCCAGGGGGAACCATTTATTTCAAGCTTTGGACTAATGTTGTTTAAGAAGGAGGTATTGTGTGGGAGGAATGCATGGGTGTTGGACTGGGGAGGGGAGGGGATGGCTGGTTGATGTCGCACTTGGGAATTGTTACAGAGAAAGAAAACCGTATGCCCCTCCCAAACTGCACCTTGTTAATGACGTGTATATTGTGTAACAGAATGTATTTCCTCATATTGGAGAGCCTGGTGTTTTGTGAATTGAGCATGTGCAATTGTAGTTTGTAGTAATCTTGGATGATTCCTTTTGTACCTCATTCCATTTGTATGCTTATACTACATAAACAATATGATTTTATAATGCATTTGGTAGCATTGGTGCTGTCACTTTTCCCATCTGTATAATATTGTTGTTCAGTTATTCAGAGAGTGCCATCCAGCATAGCTTGAAAGATATTGTTGACATGCTGTTCTTATCTTCACTGATGTCTGCAATGGAGCTGCACAATCTAGGTAAACCAAGATGGTAAATCAGGGGAATACCATCTAGACGTAACGCTATGAAAACTTCGTGCGAAAGGTTCGCCGATATTCTGCGAAATCCCATAATAAGCCAATCACAACCATTTCTGACTTTTCTCTCTGACAATGATTGCTGTTTACTTCACGGAGATTAACATCTTGCGCGGCACAATCTTTTGATATTTTCTACCCCCTAACAGAGCCAGACTTTTCATGGGAGTAAACTCTTCGATCTTCACGGATCTGTTTCGAAATAGTGCCATATTTGGATACTGTTTCCTGATAATGTTTATATATTAGTCCACGTGCTACTGTGTGTAATTACTGTGGGCGTGATTTTAACAAGCTAGCTACCTGATTGGCTAACAAATGTAGTTTCAGATTCGCATGGATTTATATAGGGCTGAATTCAGATATAGTATTCCGTGATATTATATCTGAGTTTACTGAGATTGTGGAGCTGCAATGACGTGCATTGAGATTCTAAACAGAAATTTGGATCTGCATATATATGTTGCAAATATAAAATATCATGTGTTTCATTTATTCAGAACAGTATGTTCAACATTTGTTATTCACCCTCGTGATAAAAGGCAATATCTAACTATTTTGTACTACCAGAATTTTTGACAGTACAGTAAAAAGCCTTCCAACTTGAATATAGAATCCCTCATCCCTAGTACTGACACATCAGAAGGAGTGATGCTGCTGGTAGGAGTAAGTTTTTGTTGTTGTTTTAACTGGACTGTCAAAATTCAACTTGTGAAAAATAGATAGATATTGCTTTTCATGCTGTTTGAGTTGGGGGGAGGCATTCATAAAGGACAAACACATCTCCATCTCCCCCACCTCCCTTGCCCCCACTCTCTCACTTATGGGTACACCCAGGGGAACAAAGAGATATTAAAAAAGCAGTCTGTAGCCATGGTGTCGGCTATCATTAAATATTACCATTACGGTTTGCTTATCATATGAATGAATCAAAACATGTCTTAATCGTATTAATCAGTTTATTTATCAGAAGAACTTACAAGAAATTATCATATTAAACTGAATTGAAGACACTGGCTGACGCAAATTGTATATTTATATACAAAATAGTGTGATAAAGAAAGATGTAATTATAATATGAGAAAATGTGTTTGTTAAGTTGAAAACATTTATGTTGAATTAGTCATTAGTCATGTCGTTGTAGATATTAAAATTTTTGTATGTGTATTTTGCTCACCAATTTACCTGTATTGTGAGGGATTATTTGTTGGAGCTGATGATGGTTATCATAGTTATATTGAAGGTTTACATTATGTGGTTGTAAATCTGTTTTTCCTACTTGTAATATTGTCTACTATGTTGTACCTATGTTTAAGGAATTTTTAGCTCATCTGGGCCAAAGGCCCGATGGGCTAATGTCATGGCCTGATTGTCCGTCGTCCGTCGTCAGTCGTGCGTCGTGCGTAAACATCTTCTTCTCTGAAACCGCTTGACCGATTAAGCTGAAACTTGGCATGCATGTTCCCCCCCAATGAGTACACCAGAATTTGTTCATGCCGTGTCGATATGATTTTAAATATGGCTGCCATGGTGGCCATCTTGGATTTCCCCATGAAACATTGTTATCGCGATTACTCAGGAACTACTACATGGATCTTTCTCAAATTTGGTACAAAGGTTCCCCTTGGGGTCTAGTTGTGCAAGATACCTTTTGTGGTCTGATTCAAAAATCCAATATGGCCACCAGGCGGCCATCTTGGATTTCCCAGATGAAACATTGTTATCACGATTTCTCAGGAAGTACTGCATGTATCTTTCTCAAATTTGGTACACAGGTTCCTCTTGGGGTCTAGTTGTACAATATACCTTTTGTGGTCTGATTCCCGATGAAACGTTGTTATTGCGATTTCTCAGGAACTACTGCATGGATCTTTCTCAGATTTGGTACACAGGTTCCCTTTGGGGTCTAGTTGTGCAAGATAACTTTTGTGGTCTGATTCCCCATGAAACTTTGTTATCGCGATTTCTCAGGAACCACTGCATGGATCTTTCTCAAATTTGGTACACAGGTTCCCCTTGGGGTCTAGTTGTGCAAGATAACTTTTGTGGTCTGATTCAAAAATCCAACATGGCCACCAGGTGGCCATCTTGGATTTCCCCATTAAACATTGATATCGCGATTTCTCAGGAATTGCTGCATGGATCTTTCTCAAATTTGGTACACAGGTTCCCCTTGGGGTCTAGTTGTGCAAGATACCTTTTTTGCTCTGATTCAAAAATCCAATATGGCCACCAGGGGGCCATCTTGGATTTCCCGATGAAACATTGTTATCGCGATTTCTCAGGAACTACTGCATGGATCTTTCTCAAATTTGGTACACAGGTTCCCCTTGGGGTCTAGTTGTGCAAGATACCTTTTCTGCTTCGATTCGAAAATCCAATATGGCCACCAGGCGGCCATCTTGGATTTCCTCATGAAACATTATCGTGATTTTTCAGGAAGTACTGCATGAATCTTTCTCAAATTTGGTACACAGGTTCCCCATGGGATCTAGTTCTACAAGATACCTTTTGTGGTCTGATTCGAAATCCAATATGGCCACCAGGTGGCCATCTTGGATTTCCCCAAACTTTGTTATCACGATTTCTCAGGAACCACTTCATGGATCTTTCTCAAATTTGGGTTTATACTTGGTGTAAGAACGCACAAGACAAAGCCTACAATAGCCTGTCTGAGCTCAACAATGCGTCTGGACGTGACCCTTTTCAGCTGCACAAAAGCTGCACAAAAGCCTCAACAAAAGCCTCAACAACGCGTTCTTACACCAAGTATCGACCCAAATTTGGTACACAGGTTCCCCTTGGGGTCTAGTTGTGCAAGATACCTTTTGTGGTCTGATTCAAAAATCCAACATGGCCATCTTGGATTTCCCCATTAAACATTGATATCGCGATTTTTCTGGAATTGCTGCATGGATCTTTCTCAATTTTGGTACACAGGTTCCCCTTGGGGTCTAGTTGTGCAAGATACCTTTTCTGCTCTGAATCGAAAATCCAATATGGCCACCAGGCGGCTATCTTGGATTTCCCGATGAAACTTTATTGTGATTTCTGAGGAAGTACTGCATGGATCTTTCTCAAATTTGGTACACAGCTTCCCCTTGGGGTCTAGTTGTGCAAGATATCTTTTTTGATTTGATTCGAAAATCCAAATGGCCACCAGGCGGCCATCTTGGACTTCCCCATGAAACTTTATCGCGATTTCTCAGGAACTACTGCATTGATCTTTCTCAAATTTGATACACAGGTTCCCCTTGGGGTCTAGTTGTGCAGGATACCTTTTCTGGTCCGATTCGAAAATCCAATATGGGCACCAGGCGGCATCTTGAATTTCCAAATGAAATATTGTTATCGTGAATTCTCTGGAAATTACTGCGTGGATCTTTGTCAAATTGGGTACACAGGTTCCCCTTGTGGTCCAGTTGTGCAAGATACCTTTTTTGGTCCATTCCGAAAATCCAATATGGCCGCATCCTGAATTTCCCATTGAACTTTGTTGTCATGAAATCTCAGGAAATTACTGCATGGATCATTTAGTGTTCAGGGGAGACAACACAAGTTAGAAACTCATCTACTGTAGTTCTTTAGTAAAAATTTCTTACAGCTACTTTCTCCGGTTACAGCCAGATGAGCTACAGTGCCGTGGCACTATCTTTATAATACCCGTCAAAAAGCCGGCATGATGGCAATTTCTGCTCATCCATGTGTCTGTATGTCCATCCTCCATTCATGCCCGGTTTCTATCTGTGACAGTTTCCTGTCTTTTTTGGGTGAATACATCAAGGGGTGATGATGTCTGGCATGTCAAAATTAAGGTCGAACTCAAAGGTGAAGGTGGCCCAAAAAAACAAGAAAATCCTTGAAAATTGCATTTTTGTGACTTAATACATCAGGGATAGAAGATGTGTCACATACCAAAATTTGGGTCAAGGTCAAAAGGTCAAGTTTATGAAAACCAAGACATCATGGAAAATTGCAGTTTTTTTCCAATGTGTTGGGTACCAAGTAGAGGTCAAACAGTCAAAGGTCAAGGTCAGTCAGCCTGAAGATAGGAAATAGTTCCCAATTAAGGGCTGTGGAATGTTGCCAGATTTCATATATACCACGAAGTCATGACACACATACTAGTATTCATTTTGAGCAGTGATCTTCCCAGTTCTAGATTGTGAATTTTGTCCCTCGAATATACCTGGAAACAAGATGGGAGAAACATCATTGTCATTTTGAGATCAAAGGTCAAGGGTCACTGAATTCCCCAACAAGGCAATTTTGTAAAGCTACTCGTTACTCACTGAAACTCAAATCTTTTTTTTGTGCAGGTGTATATTGAAGTCAATTTTTCCCTTGTTGATCTTGCATCTCTTGAATAGTATCGAGTTTCATGCATTCATATTCTAATTAGTAGGAAACTTGGTGTTTTGATATTTTTACCCCTCAGCCCGATTGGGCTGGAAAATGTTAAAATCTAGTTTAAATCTCCGCTACATATTCTGCTTGTGAATACCATTTACCAGTTACTGAGTTGACTTTAAATATGCTTCAGTTGTAATTTGTGAAATTTTCAGGCCTTGGAAACACTTATAAATAGTACTTTGCTATCAATTTGTGCCACTATCAGCAGTGAACCTTATAGATCTACATTTATAGTAGGCAAAGGTTTTATTTTTGAATACACTGAATAAAGCCAATGTTTACTTGCTATATCTTTTGAATAAATGTATGAACCAACTTTAAGATGTATTAGGTGTGCATGAAAAGAATCTATCCAACTTGATATTGAAAGTAATTGTATTACAACAACAATAAATTGTATTACAACAACAAAATGTGACCTCGCCACATGATAAATGAAAGCTTTTTTCTATGAAAATGATGAACAATACAACAGTACAGCATTCCTTTTTGGTATTTTTTCTAAAGCTCCAGTGAACAGAAAAACCGAGGACAAAAGCCCCAGTGGACAAAAGCCCCATCTGACATTTAGTTTCAGTCCAGGGCAATAAAATCACAACTATACATTTTGTCACTTTTTATACCCCCTGTACATAGTAGGGGGGGTATACTGGATTCCAATTATCTGTCTGTCCATCCATCTGAAATTTGTTTCTGGGCAATAACTTGAGAACCGCTCAACGGATTCTTCTCAAATTTGGTATTCATATACTATGCGATGAGGTCTCACCTGGGATGGCATTTCGACTACTTCGCCAACAGGTGGCCCCATGCACCTGGTGGTGAAATCCTACCTGCATTTCCAGGCAATAACTTCTCAACCACTCCAACCACTCACCTTCTCAAATTTGGTATGAATATACCATGACATGTCGCTGGGAATTGCATTTCACCCACTTTTCCCAACAGTTGGTGAAGCCTCTTATGACATTAACATGGTAGACACATGTCTGACTCATCATTAGCCCAATTATCCAAGGAGGGATTATACACCAGACTACCAGCTTATCTTAGTGCTTCAGTGGAACCCAGTATTGCATGTACATTTTTAGAGAACTGTCTGCCCTTTAGAGCTCATCATTAGCCCATCAACTGTCTGCCCTTTGGAGCTCATCATTAGCCCATCAACTGTCTGCCCTTTGGAGCTCATCATTAGCCCACCAACTGTCTGCCCTTTGGAGCTCATCATTAGCCCATCAACTGTCTGCCCTTTGGCGCTCATCATTAGCCCATCAACTGTCTGCCCTTTGGAGCTCATCATTAGCCCATCAACTGTCTGCACTTTAGAGCTCATCATTAGCCCATCAACTGTCTGCCCTTTGGAGCTCATCATTAGCCCATCAACTGTCTGCCCTTTGGAGCTCATCATTAGCCCATCAACTGTCTGCCCTTTGGCGCTCATCATCAGCCCATCAACTGTCTGCCCTTTGGAGCTCATCATTAGCCCATCAACTGTCTGCCCTTTGGAGCTCATCATTAGCCCATCAACTGTCTGCCCTTTGGAGCTCATCATTAGCCCATCAACTGTCTGCCCTTTTGGCGCTCATCATCAGCCCATCAACTGCCATTTCTCACAAACTAATTCAAGATGTTAGTCAGATCATGGCAACTCGAGTACCAGATTTATTGTACAATAGGCAAGCACATTCTTGGACAACCTGCAAAACACAGCTAATGCATTTTCTTTGTTATCTAATATAATTCGTGTTTGGGATTCGTCACATTTTGTAGATTATTTCGACATATATTTATTCATGTCATCATCAGGAAGGGTAGTTTGCAGTATGAATGTGTGGCTCAGTAAATTTTGTTAAAGTGCCCCCATTCCCCACATACAAATGTATTCATTACCATGAATTTATGAAACCTCGGTGGAGTATTGAGAGGGGTTTACCTATCATTGTTTTTACTGGATCGGAGAAAGGAACTGATATTTGAAATTTTCTTCGACATTAACCAGATAAAGACTGTGTAAGTTGTTCAGATTGATTAAACTGTCAGTCCTTCGTCAGTCTATGAAGATTCTAATCCCTCTGTTGTATATAACCCAGATTAAATATAGGGTAAATAAACTATGTGAAACATCTCCAGTGTGTATGGACTCTTATTCATTGATCTGCTACGGTTCTATCTTTTCTTCGTCTACTCTCTGGTATAATTAATCGGAGCATGTGTATTCACGCTAGGGGGCAATTCGAATAGCCAATGGAAAATCCTCGTCTTTCAGCTGGATTGGTTTAGCAATAAAACTGACAGTGGAGGTGCAGAGTGTGGTCTTTCTATAACAACCAACCAATACCTTTTTAACCCTCAGCCCAATTGGGCTCAGGGTTTTATTATCGCCTCATTTGTCTGTCAGTCCTCTATCTTTCAGTACTTTTAGTTCTTCATATCTTGGAAACTACTGATATCAAGGCACAGGTTGATGGAACTTTTGTCCAATATAGCATGTAATCTGTAGATGTGCCTTTTGTATGTTTCATTGATCAGGAGCTCGTCTTTCGGTTCAATTTCTGTCCATCTATATCGTGGTTCAATTCCAGCCTTAGTGTATACTATGGTGGCTTGTTAGGGCCATGCATTGATCTTTCCAATTTTCTGCCTTCCTGTAATTTTCAAGATTTCACTTTCGCATTTTCTCGATTTTCTTGTCATCCTCTTAGATTCATTTTCGATTTTTCAAAATTTATCTCTGATTTAAAAAAAAAAGAATTATCCTTTTTTATTTTTTATTTACGCTGGAAATTCACGAGCACATGAAAACACTGGATATTAGCGAAAACCTCAAATTGCGTGAAACATCAGAAATAGCAAAAAATACAGAATATAATATCCACCGCGGTGAAAATAATTTCTATCGCGGTGGTAATAATTTCCACTGCGGTGGCAATAATATCCACCGCAATGAAAATAAATTCCACCGCGGTTAAAATAATTTCCACCACGGTGGGGATCATTTTCACGGCGGTGGATATTATTTTCGCTGCGGTGGAAATTATTACCACCGCGGTGGATATTATTTTCTGTGTTTTTTTGCTATTTCTGATGTTTCACACAATAGGTTTTCGCTAATTTCTAGTGTTTTCATATGGTCGTTTGAATTGTTCTTGTCTCTTAAAAATGAATTTCCAGCATTTTCGTATGGAAATGGTTGCAGTTTCTGGAAAATAAAAAAAAATAAAAACATCAGAGATAAATTTTGAAAAATCGAAAATAAATCTAAGAGGATGACAAGAAAAGAGAAAATGCGAAAGTGAAATCTTGAAAATTAGAGAAAGGCAGAAAATTGGAAAGAACAATGCATGGCCCTAACAAGCCACCGTAGTGTACCGTATCAGTCGTGATATGACTGAAATAGTGTTGAAAGCGATGTTAAATCATATTCACTCTCACCCGTAAACCGTATCATGGTTAAATCAGGATGGTATATCAGGAAAATGCCATCTAGATGTGACGCTATGAACTATTCGTGCGAACGTTTTGCCGATATTCCACGAGATCCCTAATTACCCAATGATGACAAATAACTTTGTATTGATTGACGTTTAGTTCACGGAGACGAACAACTTTTTGGTGGTCTGTCTTTTGATATTTTCTGCCGTCCGACAAAAGCAGACTTTTGGCGGTAGTAAATCCTTTGAAGTTTACGCACATGTCTAGACATAATGCCTCATTTGGATACTGTTTCTGTGTTTTTTTGGACTATATTGGTGCACTTCCCCCCCCCCCCCCCCCCCCAGTGAACTTTTCTCTGCTGCTCCGAAACGACAAAACTTGGTGACTTTAAAGCTTATCTTATTGGGGTCATCATGAGCCTATTTTCATATACCCCCGGGCAGAGGATCATGGGTAAATTCAAAATGGCGGCCATGTGGTATCCACGAAAGTCTGGTTTTTCAATCTTTTCGCTCCATTTCTTAACATTTTCCTTGCCTAAAAGGCCTTGAAAGTATTTTATGTATACAAAACTAATTATTCTATATTTTATTTGATTTTTTTCGAGAGAAAAATCGGAAAAATGAAAATTTCGAAAAATCGACACCAAAAAGGCTGAAAAATGGCTTCCGAGAAGATGACGTCACTGTGACGTGATCATGGCGGCCATCTTGGACATTTCCCGGTAGAGCCTGAACCCAAGATACTGTGTGGTAAGTTTCAGAGCTCTGGCCTTAGTAGTAGAGAAAATATATAGGGAGGGCTCCCCCCCCCAGGCTGCGATACACCCCAAATCGCCCAGGCCAGATAGGGTTAAAGATATTTCGCTCAACTAGCCACCTGATTGGCCAATAGATGTAGTTTGAAATTCGCCCTGGATTTCTATAGCGTTAATGCCTGAGCGAGCCCTGGACGATCTTCATCCATTTCACGACGTCTGGATTTGAGCTGCTGCTTGTAAATGCCCACCTGATTCGGCAGAGCGAATCGCTTCTTCAAGGCTCCTTCAAACGGTCAAAACCACCCCAGTTGTAGCCTACTCCGCCAAGAGCTTTAATATGACACCATGCACTAGCCATTGGAAGCAAGGATGGTTCCGAAATCGCTCCAACACGCTTCTTTACACTCTCAGAATGCGCACCCCTAAAATGCGCTCATCCGATACTACTCCGCTATTGCGCATGCACAGGCCTGCCATTTCTGGTAAATACCAAATGCACATTTCCAAATATGACCCCATGCACGACCCATTAAGAGCAGGGAATGCTCATAGGTAGCCCAAACACGCCTCTGTGCATATCCGAAATACCATCTTTCTCCTACTACTCCTCGACTGTGCATGCGCACCAGGACGTCATTTCCAGTAAAACTACCCAGTCATAGTCTACTCCACGAGCGCTTCAATATGACCCATTTGTCCCAGGGGTAGCCCACCTGGACCCATTTGACTGGTGTGAAGTCCGTTATTCCGTCTTTTCCCTGATATTATATATCATTTTATATTCTAGCTCTAAATCCACCCACCAATTACGTGACCGGATGTTACGTTATCAGTGACATCATGACACCTCGCAGACGCCTCCCGTTCCCACCCCACATTCTCATCCCACCGATACGAGCAGATTTCACCTTTATATACTACTTATGTATCACCAAAAGCGATTTCAGACTGTGACCATGCCGAAATCCAAGTTTTCTTGATAACATCTAGTTCAACATTAAACCGTTCAGCCCCTAAATTCTTCTTGAAATTGCATATATACAACGGAATAATTACAATGTAATCTGCAATACGGGTCCAGAAAACTCACTTATCGGTGCCCTAAGCAGGCCTACAAACTTGTGTGGGAAGCAAGAAATCAAAATGTAAAATATATGGTGTATAACTGCGTGGTAGATGGAACAACAAACACCCAGTTGGACTGATTCCTAATTCAATTTAATTAGCTAGAATCGTTTAATTAACACTGTGACTCAGCTCCGTATTCTCGTGATTGCAGTGATTTATGACTCAACATAAGAGCACTGAAGTTAATCAAAGCATGCATGAGTAACTTCATTCCTCCAAATAACATGGGGAATTCCCATATAGATGCGTAGAAGCATGTTCGGCCAATGATAACGAACAAATGAAGGGTTGCACAATAGGAGTCTGCCTTTTTTATTATTTCGCATCAGGTTCCGTTGATATGAAATATACTTCCGTGGTTATTCGTGTTGCATTTAAAATCTCTTAAAAAGAGAAGGGTGGAAATTCTCTCAACTTTGCGTTAAGTCCACTAAAGTTGAGTGGAATTTATTCAACTTCACTGATTTATTAACAGAATACGAATCTATGTCATAGAGACCCTGGTATAGTAGACAATTAACAACTGTACTAACTGTTCAGCTTATTTGAGTGAAAGATGAAAGGAGATAAAAATAAAAATAAATAAATAAAATAAGATAAAAAATATAAAGCGAATTCCCCTTGTGAACTTTTATACTTTTTTTTTATCAATTTATATATCAATGTATCTGTCTGCCATCAAATATTCCAGAGGCCAGGCGACTGTGTTTACGGCCTTGTTATTGGAGAATGATGAGACAAAATGCCGTGTAATTATTCTGAGTGTACAACACGATGTTGTACTTTGCCAATCGAAAACACTACTTTCATAGCTGATATTTTATTTCTGGCCTATCAATCGTACCTCACATTAGTGTAAATTTAGGGCCCTCGGGAGACAGTTTCGAGTTCAGGTTAAGGTCGGAGAGGGCGGAGCGAAAGCGACTTCATTACCGGAAGTGACATCATCACTGGAAGTGACATCATCACAGGAAGGGACATCATCACAGGAAGTGGCATCAACAAAATTGACATCATATCTTCAGGAGATATCATCATCGGAATTGAAGTAACAAATGACCATGAACAGGATCCGTGACGTCATCGGTCACAATTTGGAGTAACGTTCAACATTTGGAGTAACGGTCACAATTCGGAGTAACCGATTCAAATTAAGACTGATGTAGAAAAGTCAGGCTACCTAACGTGGTAGGCCATTTGTGGCGGCGAATATTAAGGAATATAGTTTTCTCCTGATATGCACAGCCGATTTACTACATTTTAAGTAAGGCTGTTTTTTTGTGGGTTATAATCAGTATCTGTATGTGAAGTCATTCCACCATTATGGTCTATTTTGAACGAGGAAGTTTCCCCAAAATGAATTGCAGTTTTCTCGTGTGCTTTAGCATTTATATCTAGATATCAGAAGAATATCACAAGGACGCAGGGACAATTACGAACTGTAGTGTTTATGAATTACATTTTAGACAACGATGAAACTAGATCATCATGGATGTGCCAACTACGACGTTATACGAGACAAGCGAGTGTATTTGCATCATCCGAACGCATGACACGATCATACGTAGAAACTTCTGCTCGTAGCCATGCGGTAACGGGTGATATCTGAGTGTATAGGGCGTTTCCCAAACGGCCACATCCCATTGGTCCCGTTAGCTCCGACATAGGCGCAATCACATTCATAAAACGAAGACACACCTCCAGAAAGCGATCGATTGAAACGATTCCTTGGTGGGCCTCGGAATGCCCCATCACAAAATAGAAAGCATATCATTTTCCTGTGAACTGTCGCCAATTTTATTTTTTACAAATATGTTAGGCCGCTTGTAATATGATTTTTTTAAAGGAAAACAAAGAAGCATGACCAATTCACACAACTTCGGTTTGGTCTCCCACAGTCTTGCGCCTCGAGCATGTCGAGCGCTTTAGTGAAATTGACGTCTCCTGTCTGAGATTTCCAGGTCAAAGTATTTGAATACGGACAATTCATTAGAGTGAGAAATAAAATAACCAATTCACACAACTTCGGTTTGGTCTCCCACAGTCTTGCGCCTCGAGCATGTCGAGCGCTTTAGTGAAATTGACATGTCTCCTGTCTGAGATTTCCAGGTCAAAGTATTTGAATACGGACAATTTCATTGGCTCGTTTAAATGGAGCGGACATGCGACTTGATGCTTGGGGAAACTGACATCGGGTGAAATACACGGAGAATGAAGTCATTGCGCCAAGGGTAGTGTTAAGTAAACATGAAATGCCCTTAGCAAGCCAAGATGGTGTATTTGCCAACAGGGATAAAGTTTAAGATTCTCGATAAGAGAAGAATGAAGGTTACACATTTTGTGTAAATTCAATTTATGATCTACAGATCCACAGTAAATGAAGCAAACGCGTTGTTTGACAGTAGCGGGGTAGATCAGCTGTCTTGATGTTCTCATTTAAAAAAGTTTGTGAATTCGAAAAACTTAGTAACGTACAAAAGGTAACGTTGTTAACAAAAAGTAACGTTGTTGAAGAGATGATGTCAATTCTGTTATCAAAATGTCAACTGCGTTACCGAATAGTAAAGTTGTTGATAGTCCGACATAAAACACCCCACATGATATTTAATCATTTTAGTATATAGGAAATGTCTGCCGGTATAGGGTTATGTCAATCCAGGTAGCTGCCGGACGCACAAACGATATTTCACACGGGTTTTCATTACCCAGAATGCCTTAACTGGTGTTAGTGACGTGGAATACGTTCAGAAAATCCGTTGTGTTTTTTTTATTACAGAATTTGGACAACAACATTTGGCTATCGTCCCAGTGCATCGGCTCCATGTTTGTTCCTATCTTCTTTTTCGAAAGTCTTCCAGGTTGACTTATTCTAAATGAAATGATTGTAGCAAAATTTCTGATTTTATTTCAAAGCGATTCGTACAAAGCGATTACACTAGAGTACCATTCAGTTTGAGTGTAACGGTTCAGGTACTGAAGCCGCTTTTATTCCGCTCTTAGAATTTTATGGTCGAGGGGTGTGCGACCATGTAAAAAGTGGTCGCGACTACATGGTCCAAAGTGGTGCTTAGTAACTGAACTGGTAAAGTTTGCCTGTTCAGAGTAAATATGACATTATTGTGACATACACGAAATTACCTGCTATTTATTCACGCTCTGATGACAGACTACATCAAAAAATAAAATAAAAAAAGAATAAGAAAATGGATTAAACTAATCCAGTTATGTAATGTTTTCAGCGGGCATATCTAAATTTATTACTGAAGTTCGTGAAGCATGAGATTGTATAGTTCCGGGTTTGAATTAGAACAGATTACATTGCATCACCGTGTCTGAAAAGAAAAAGAAGGTACGTGTATAATATATACATGTAAATATCTCGGGTAATTTTTCATGTCTTAGTATTCAGCGAAGAGTAACTATATTACACGCGTATTACACATTATTTCATTCTAGCACAAACATAGGCAGGCATAGGCATAGGCAAACTTTATTTTGAGTCGATACAACAGTGAACATTGTAACACTAGCTCAGATGAGCTATTAAATGGACTAGAAATGAATAATAAAAATATAAAATATATAAAAAAAGTACACAAAAGAGTAGAAATTAAAAAGTTTTCCACTTATGTTCAAGCCCATTGAGTCGACAGTTATAAGACAGACACCAAAAGGACCATTAGGTCGGCTCATACAAGTTAGTCTTCACATAACTTTCATATTATATTATATTATATTATATTGTATTGTATTATATATTGAATTGTATTATATAAAATGGCGATATTCCTGCATCAAGTCGATGACAATGAACTGATTCTGGAAACGCGCCTGCATGTGCGCAGCTATATCCATACCTATTCGCAGCAAATTGTGGGTCGTGAAATTTCAGGTCTGCCTATGCTTTAATATGGGGAAATCTTTGTAACTGATGATAAATGGCATATTTCTAACTTAAGAATGTCCGCTGGTGTTAAATTTACAAGTAATCAACGTTTTGAATAAAGTGTGTGGTTGCATTCATAATTGTGAGTAGTATATAAAACCCTTTTAACCGCTGTTTGACCTACTTACATATCATTAATTTCCGGAAATTGAGGCTCTCGACGGGTGGGGTATGTGACGTCACTTCCTATCACGTGACCTTTGGGGGAATGTATTCCTCCGCGGTGATGCGGTCAAAAAAGCTTTCGCGGACAGAAAGTAGTCCACAGATTTCAAATACGCTGCATGGACCGATTGGGTCGAGTGAGGTGTCCCCGCTCCTCCAGGGCTATCCAGTCATGGGTGTTTTCACAGAAAAAGAAGAAAAAAAATAAATAAAAATAAATAAATAAAAAGCGGAACACGGACTTTACCCCTACAATTATATGTATTATATAATATACGGGGAAATGCCTGTATGTGGTATGGAGGGTGGGGGGGGGGGTGGAGGTCATTTTTTTTAAAATTTTACTATGGGTTGTTTGGTCTTGTTTTTCACGTCTCGCCACGAAAAACATGATGGGAGGGGTCCCGAAGGTAAGCGGCGAAATTTTTCGAAAATTTCACGGAGGTCTGTATATAGGCCCATATAGCCCCATACTGGCTATGGGGGTGTAGGTCCATACTGGGAAATTTGTCGTGGATTTTACTATGGGTTGTTTGGTCTTGTTTTTCACGTCTCGCCACGAAAAACACGATGGGAAAGGTCTCGAAGTGAAACGGTGAAATTTTTCGAAAAGTACTGGGTAGGGGTGTATATAGGCCCATATAGGTCCATACTGGCTATGGGGGGATAGGTCCATACTGGGAAATTTTTTGGTTTTACTATGGGTTGTTTGGTCTTGTTTTTCACGTCTCGCCGCGAAAAACTCGATGGGAGGGGTCTCGAAGTTAAACGGTGAAATTTTTTGAAAAGTACCGGGTAGGTCTGTATATAGGCCCATATAGGCCCATACTGGCTCAGTGGATAGGTCCATACTGGTTGGACGTTTTGGGGTCTAGGTGCGCCCCTACTGGTCCTATGGTGTCGTATGAGGTCTTATTTTGAAGCTCTCGTGGAGGAGCACCCGACTGGACTAATGTATCGTCCGTTTTCAATATTTTGCGCATGCGTAATCTGGCCGTAGTATAGATAGCAGGCATTTTGGGGGGTGCGTGGGGGTGTGTTTGGGGTAGAGATGGACCACTATGGGTCCGAATGCGTCGTGGGAGGTGTCAAAGTGAAGCTTTTGTAGGGTAGAGTCAGAATGGCGTGTTTTTTATTGCAAGTCGCGTCAATCTGCGCATGCGCAGTTGGGTGTAGTAAGTAAAGTGGCCATTTTGAGGGTGCGTGGGGATGTCATTTTGTAGCTCTCGGGGTGTAGACTCCGATTTGAGGGCTGTCCACAGCATCTGTGACGTCATCGGTGACTTCATCAGTAGGAGTAGTAGCGAAAGTGGGCATTTTGGGGGAAGTGAAGGAAGGTATTTGGGGTAGAAATGGACCACCCTTGGTCCGAATGCGTCGTGTGTGGTGTCATCTTGTAGCTCTCGGGGTGTAGACCCCGATTTGAGGGCTGTCCATGTCATCTGTGACGTCATCAGTACGAGTAGTAGCGAAAGTGGTCATTTTGGGGCAGTGAAGGAAGGTATTTGGTGTAGAGATGGACCATTCTTGGTCCGAATGCGTCGTGTGGGGTGTCATTTTGTAGCTCTCGGGGTGTAGACCTCGATTTGAGGGATGTCCGCGTCATCTGTGACGTCACCAGTACGAGTAGAAGCGCAAGTGGGCATTTTGGGGCAGTGAAGGAAGGTATCTGGTGTAGAGATGAACCATCCTTGGTCCGAATGCGTCGTGTGGGGTGTCATTTTGTAGTTCTCGTGGTATAGACCCCGATTTGAGGGCTGTCCACAGCATCTGTGACGTTATCGGTGACGTCATCAGTAGGAGAAGTAGCGAAAGTGGGCATTTTGGGGAAGTTTGGTCCGAATGCGTCGTGTGGGGTGTCATCTTGTAGCTCTCGGGGTGTAGACACCGATTTGAGGGTTGTCCATGTCATATTCGACGTCATCGGTGACGTCATCAGTACGAGTAGTAGCGAAAGTGGTCATTTTGGGGCAGTGAAGGAAGGCATTTGGTGTAGAGATGGACCATCCTTGGTCCGAATGCGTGGGGTTTCATTTTGTAGTCCTCGGCGCGTAGACCCCGATTTGAGGCATGTCCGTGTCATCTGTGACGTCATCGATGACGTCATCAATACGAGTAGTAGCGAAAGTGGGCATTTTGTGGCAGTAACGGAAGGTATTTGATGTAGCGATGGACCATCCTCGGTCCGAATGCGTCGTTTAGGGTGTCATCTGGTAGTTTTCGTGGTATACACCCCGATTTGAGGGATCTTCACGTCAGCTGTGACGTCAAGGGTGACGTCATCAGTAGGAGTAGTAGCCAAAGTGGGCATTTTGGGGCCGTGAAGGAAGGTATTTGGTGTAGAGATGGACCACTATTCGTCTGAATGCGTCGTGGGAGGTGTCATCCCGATTTGAAGGGTTGTTCACAAAACATCTGTGACGTCATCGGTGACGTCATCAGCACGCGTAGTAGCGAAAGTTGGCATTTTGGGGAAGTGAAGGAAGGTATTTGGTGTAGAGATGGACCATCCTTGGTCCGAATGCGGCCTGTGGGGTGTGCATTATACCATATCTGTTCTGTATTATATCAAATCTGTGCTGTATTATACCATATCAGTCATGTATTATACCAAATCTGTACTGCATTATACCGTATTTGTCCTGTATTATACCATATCAGTCGTGTATTATACCTTATCTGCCCTGTGTTATATCATATCTGTCCTGCTTTATACCATATCTGTGCTGTATTATAACATATCTGTCCTCTGTTTACAAGATTTGTCATGTATTATACCATATTTATCCTGTACTATACCAAATCTGTGCTGCATTAGACCATCTGTCCTGTGTTTACAATATATGTTCTGCATTGTACCAATGTCCTGTATTATTCAATATATGTCATGCATTATAACAAATCTGTGCTGTATTATACAGTATCTGTCCTGTATTATACCAAATCTGTCCCTCATTATACCATATCTGCGCTGTATTATACCATATCTGTCCTGTGTTTGCAATATGTCCTGTATTATACCATACCTGTCCTGTGTTATACAGTATCTGTCCCGCATTATATCATATCTGTGCTGTATTATACCATATCTGTCCTGTGTTTGCAATGTCTGTCCTGTATCATACCATATCTGTGCCGTATTTTACAGTATATGTCCTGTGTTTACAATATGTTCTGTACTATACAATATATGTTCTGTATTATACCATATCTGTCCTGTATTATACCATATCTGTGCTGTATTATGCCATATCTGTCCTGTATTTTACCATATCTGTTCAGTATTATACCGAATCTGTGCTCTATTATACCATATCTGTCCTGTATTATACCATATCTGTCCTGTATTAGACAGTATCTTCCCTGTATTTAAGAAATAAATGTTAGCTTTCCGTCCTCTAACTGCTCAGATAATGGACGGTAAAACGGAATTGGCTATTGTTTTTACACTGTCCAGGTACATGTAATCTATCCATATGTACCCTGTCCATGTACATGTACTTTGAGCAGATCCATCTACAAAACTTCTGCGTATACTCATGTACATGTACTCTGCCAGTAGTATACAAAGAGTCAATCATCGTCCCAGCGCATCACTGCGCATGCGCAGAACTTTGGTTTGAGGTTATAAGTGTGGATGTGCGCATGCGTGAGTGATGTGAGTGGAGGTGGGTACAAAATGGCGGATACTTACATCCCACCCCACAACCACACAGGCCGCCATTTTGTACCCACCTCCACACACCAGTGCACTGACTGACACCGGTGTGTGGAGGTGGGTACAAAATGGCGGCCTGTGTGGTTGTGGGGTGGGAGGTGAGTATCCGCCATTTTGTACCCACATCAAATGACGTGGTTGGAGGTGGGTACAAGATGGCGGCTTGGTTTTAAGGGGAGTGGGAGGTGAGTATCCGCCATTTTGTACCACTTTCCACACACCAGCACTGACTGACACCGGTGTGTGGAGGTGGGGTACAAAAATGGCGGCCTGTGTGGCTGTGTGGTGGGAGGTGAGTATCCACCATTTTGAACCCACCTCCACACATCATCAATTGACTGGAGGTGTGTACAAGATGGCGGCTTGTGAGTATCCACCATTTTGAACCCACCTCCACACATCATCAATTGACTGGAGGTGGGTACAAGATGGCGGCCTGTGTGGTTGTGTGGTGGGAGGTGAGTATCCGCCATTTTGTACCCACCTCCACCACACATCATCAATTGACTGGAGGTGGATACAAGATGGCGGCTTGGTTTTAAGGGGAGTGGGAGGTGAGTATCCGCCATTTTGTACCCACCTTCTCAGTGAAAAACGTATAAAAGGAGTCGATTTTTAGGGAAGGGGTGTATTCATTGCACTACTTTTGCGTAGCACTGTGACTTACCTGTCTGCCTGCCTGCCTGCCTGCCTGCCTGCTTCACCTCTAGTCAGTCATCCAACCAGTTTGCCTACTTGTATCAGCTGTGGAAGAACCATTTACTTTTTTCGATTTTACCAGTGCCAATTCACTAGACTATTACTCCGTAATAGTTTTTCACCAGCCCATAGTCATGGCGTCATCATCATTATTTTTAGTGAGGCTTGCAAAGTACCGTGTTCGTCTGATTGATGAGATGGAGCATGTGGTGACTTATGTGATTTCCTTATGGCGGAGGAAAACATACTCCTGGAACAGCGTGTCGAAGAAATCATGGCGGAGAAAACCTTTTCAGCACAAAACAGAGCTCTCATCGATGATGTACCGCACTTTACCTACTATGGATTTTTAGCCTTCGTGGCGGCGTTGAAGATCACGGGAAATACCGAACTAGCAGATCTACTTGAAGCCGACGACGTTATACAAGATGATGATATCTTAGTGGTGGACACTACCGAAGAGCGTACAGCTAGCAAACGTACTAACCCAGAGAGTACACCTGCTAAACGTGCTGGACGACCCAAACGGCCCCGACTAACACCGTTAGTAATACCTGAGTCAGTGATTGAGGAGCCAGTAGTAGTACCCCAGCAAGTGCCTGTGAAACAAGAGGTAGAACAACTTCCTATGTCTGTCCAGGAGATCAACAATCTGATCCAAGAGGCTCACCAGGCAGCTCACACTGACATTTGGGAGCTCTCACCCTATTTAACGGTCAGTGTGAAAGACGAAGAAGTGCATTTTCATGCAGCGGGCTTTAACGACAGACCTGGTAAGCATATTGCCATGAACTTGGACACCTGGCAAAAACTGGAGACCCTTGATTACGCCATCGATACGGTTATTCGTGACCAGGGGAATGACGAAGCGAAATTTCATGTGGGTGACGACATCTTTGTGAGCTGTGCTTATTTCAACGACCAGCTCCTGGTGCATATTCGAAAATGGCGAAAGCGGTTAGATACGCAAGAGCTTGTTGCTTGTCCTCAAGGTGTCACTTTGAAATTAACGGCCTGGCGGAAGTTGCAGAGTCTTGCCAGTACAATTCGTCAAACTCTGGCCTACCAGGTGTCGAACTATATTTATGAGAAGTACATTGACACAGTCCTGCATCTCATCAGACCTCACATGAACACTCTTGTAGCCTCATACGAGAGCATCACTGAAGCACTACAGGCTGTGACCGAGACGCAAATTGCCCTGGCAGTGGTAGCGGCTTGTCCTCCCAAAATCCCACGTGAAGAGATTGTGACCTACATTTACGTGCACCAAGGACAGAAAGATGATGATGAATTCAAACAAGTCTTGTTGACGAACTATTGAGAACAAGTGTTGAAAAAACATTTACCATACACATTTATTGATCTGGAGAGCGTATAATTGTATTAAAAAAATTCAGAGTTTTTTCACTGTTAATTGTATTAAAAAAATTCAATACTCAGATATAATTGTATTAAATTCAACACCCTTGTGAATACGTTCATTCTGTGTTAATAAAAATAGTAGAAAATTAAAAAAAATGCTGGTTTGTGTTCATTTTATTGCTTGTTAGTGTTCATTCTTTTTTTAAATTGCGCACAAGGCCGATATGTCAACCCTACACCCAGTCCATGAGATGCCCCTTCACCTAAGCTTCACATTGATACCTTACTCGATCCCATCGGTCCACTAGGGGCTCTCCTAGCTCCAAAAAGGCTATTTTCATACCTTTCGGCCGCTGCGCATGCGCAGAAGGCCGATATGTTAACCCCACACCTAGTCCATTAGATAGCCCTTCACCTAAGCTTCAATTTGATACCTCACTCGACCCACTACCTCCAAAATAAAATAAATGAAAAAAAAGATCGATCTTGAAGATCGATCTTTTAAAATAGCCTTTTTGGAGTTAGGGCAGCCCCTAGTGGGCCAATGGGGTCGAGTGAGGTATCAATGTGTAGCATTCATGAAATGCTTCAATTTGATACCTCACTCGACCCACTACCTCCAAAATAAAAATAAAAGAAAAAAAGATCGATCTCGATCTTCAAAATAGCCTTTTTGGGGTTAGGGGCGTCCCTCATGGTCCAATCGGGTCGAGTGAGGTATCAATGTGAAGCATTCATGAAATGCTTCAATTTGATACCTCACTCGACCCACTACCTCCAAAATTAAAATTGAAAAAAAAAAAAAAAAAGAAGATCCATATCGATCTTCAAAATAGCCTTTTTGGAGTTAGGGGAGCCCCTAGTGGTCCAATGGGGTCGAGTGAGGTATCAATGTGAAGCATTTCACGTCAGCTTCAATTTGATACTTCACTCGACCCACTACCTCAAAAATAAAAAAAAAATAAAAAAATTTACACCTTGACAGTGTGAAGATTTTTTTTTTTTTTTTTTGAAAAAATTTTTTTTTTGGAAAAAGGATGATGGGGGCTGGTGTTAATTTTTTGTGCTTTTGAAAGAAGTTTTCTCTTCCGGAAAGATGGGTTGGCCCTGAAAAGAGCCTTTGATAGTGTGATACGACACTTATGCGCGGTATATTCTCTTCACCCCTCCCACATGCTTCCTGCATATGGGGCACTTTATTTTTAGATGGGACTCTCCGGCATCAACGCAGCGACACATCGCACCTTCACACGACAGTGTCACCCAACAATCCTTACACAGGCAAAGATGTCCACACGGTAACACGGCGTACAAGCTTTCCTCGTCGGTGCAGATACTGCATCGTGTTTTTTTCTCTTCTAGATGGCGTTCTTTCTTCTGTTGGGAAATGGTCACCTCCATTCCATTCATTGTCGTCTCCATTCCAACCATCCTTCCCCGCATGGCGATAATCTCATCGTTGAGGCGGGTTACCTCTACTTCGTGGCGGCATGGTTGTGGTGTTTCTGCAGCTGAAATCGTTGGAGTTTCGGTTGTTGTTGGAAGTCTATTTAATCCTGCATGGTCTTCAGCCGAAGTCATTATACTTTGAGTGTCGACAGGCGACGTCATCGTGGTTGTTGTTGGAGGTCTACTAGTATTTAGCCAGGGCAGCTCGCCGTCTTGTTCCCCACCATCCGTCACGTCACTGTCGTCTTCTTCTATGACTTCCATTCTGTTTATTTCTTGGTCCTGTTGTTCACTCAGCCTTCGCATCCGTCTACTCTCTTCTGCTCTCACATCTCGCCGGAGTTGTTCTGCAAGTTCTTCGGTACTGTGTAGTAACGTGGCTTCGACTTCAATAACCCTCTGAAAACTTGTGATGATCGTCAATCCTCCGTCTTCTTCATGGCTAACCATCTCTCTGTGTTGTTCTGTAGCAGCAGCATTTCTCGGATCTCGAGTCGGATGGTGCGTAAACAGGGGTCGTCTTCTAAAACTCATGATTTGTATTGGTGAATAAATGTCAAAATACACGCTATTTATAGTCTAGTGGGATGGGATGGAAGGTGGATACAAAATGACGGCCATTCACAGGTCGCCATCTTGTTTCCCTCTCCCACACCGGTGTCAGTCAGTGCAAGATAGGCTGGCCCACTGTATAGTGATTGGGAGGTGAGTACAACATGGCGGCCATCCACAGGCCGCCATCTTGTATGCATCTCCCACACCGGTGTCAGTCAGTGCAAGATAGGCTGGCCCACTGTATAGTGCTATGTTACCCTTGTCCCAGCATTAAAATTTCCTATTATTTTTCGATAAAACCCGTTACAATTTTCAGGGAATTATTAGAAGACTGTCACCCATAGTGTACACGTTTTTTTAGTCAGGAAAATCAATTTATTTCCAATGTACCTGGTGTTTCATACTACTGTACACTAACTTTATGGGTTTAAAATCACTAAAAATTAATAAAATAACCGTATAGTGTAGCGTTAGACTGTTAAATTTTTTTAAATACAATACACTGAATTGCCTGAGTGCAACTTGCAATAAAATTATAGATGCGCTGACAGTTATTGTAAAAATGACAGTCGTTTTAAAATGGGAAAGAAACACAGATTGTCAGCGTCGTAAAAATATATATCACACAGCTAGAGTGCTCTCGCTACGGTCCGCGTATTAGACTATAAATAGCGCAGTATTTTTTTAATTATTCACAATTCAGTACCCAGTCATGGAGTCACTACCGCTGACTGAAATCAAGGATATTGATACATCCGACTTCTTCACCAATGATGAAAATCAAGTACAACTCTACGGCAATATCATTAATTTGGTAGATGACCAACCCTGGATAACTGATATAATGGCAGAATTATTTCCACCTACACCTCCACCCGGGAACCAGCCTGCCTCAACTTCAGCCATACCGGATGTTTTCCCAGACGTCTACCCATCTTTTGACGAGATAGACTGCAATTTAGAAAGGATGTTGAAATCACCACAAGCTAAAGAAAAAGACGAAACGGCACAAGAGGGACCCGCCGAAACAGAGGGAAGCCATGGAACCCAGGCTACAGAAGAAGAAAGACCAGATGACAAGGCAGAGAACAGAGAACATTTAACCAAGAAGAAGAAGAGGGTACAGGCAAGAAGAAAAGATGTCAGGATGAATAGACAACAGGAGAGGCAAGACAGAAAAGATACAAGGCCCAAGAGAGAGAGGAAAATAAGCCCCAAAAAAATCTACGACGAGGTGTATTATGTTTGGGCAATCACAACTTCAACATTGGGCTGTAACACAGAACGTCAAAGCGATTTATATTTACCTTGCGTGGAATGTAGTAACCAGTTTGCGAAGTTTGCCATCGCCCCTTGCGGTCACCAGGCATTATGTCAAGTCTGCATCCATCGTCGGGCGCAAATACCTACCTGTGCAAAGGAATTGTTCGCCCTTAAAAGGGCGTTTATTATTTTTTAACCCTGTTTTTATTCAGGGAGGGAGTAGCTTACTTCCCTATAGTGCGGCCGCTCACGGAGAAGTAACGATACGGGCTGATGCCATCTTCTTCATTCACGTCGGGGGTCAGGGGGTGCCCATTGATGAAGATGGCAGCAGCCATCGTGGGGGGAGGTTGTTCGAACACAATTAACGGGGCCTCGTCATCGTCCAGGCAGGAGGGCAGGTCTTCAAGTGGGAAGGCTGGTATTTCTTCCTCCTCCTGCCGGGGCGCTGTACTGGCCGGTGACGCTGGGTGTGGCGGTGTTGCTCCATCCAACAGTATTTCTTGGCAGGCCAAATTCTCGAAGACATGTTCGGGCGCTGTTGTTGTCGCGGCAGGAGGGCTGGGATGCATCGCTTCCATCACTTGATGTAATTGATCGAACCAGCCCTCCTCGCCGATGGTCGAATGTGCGGCGATCAACAGCGCCCTCACATTGTTCGATGTCGTGTCCCCTCCTTCTTCCTGGTTGGTGAGTGTGGCCGCCCATCCTCGGAACTCGTTCCGCCAAAATCTTCTCACATATTGTTTCATTATTCGTTCTTTGCGTCTCGAAAGCTGGGTCGTGGTCGACATTTTCGCTGCTGTAGGTTTCATCTTGGTGGCAGTGAAAAATTTTTCGCAATGGGCCCGATGAAGCTGGCCACGATATATATAGACAAAGCGCGGACGTGTGCGACGCCATGTATCCTGTATATTTTTCCGGAGAATTGGTGTGTGTTTCTTTCTGAATTATAAACGCTGTCATTTTACAATCATGGTTAGTGCCCGTAGAATTTTTTAGTTCCAATTAAACTCAGATAAATCAGGGACTAGTATTTAAAATTTCAGCCGTCTAGCCCTTGACTACGCCATGATTTTATAATTTTTAGCGAGTTTTCGAGGCGTAATGTTCAAGTACGAAAGTACGGAAAAACCGGTACATTAAAAATAAATTAATTTTCCGGATTAAAAATATATGAAGTCTATCACTTATCACTCTATACGAGTGCCCTGAAAATTCCAGCCCGTTTCTCCCAAGAGAACTGTAGAAAATGAAGAAAACATAGCCTTCGTTTACGGCAAGAAAACACAATCTACGCAGTTGCCGAGTCAATTTTCGTGTCAAACAGAGTTGCGTCCCCTAGTTAAAAATGCAAAAGTGCATGTTACCAATTCATGCTATTTCGTAATTTATTAAATGTGTTTGTCGTATGAATTACATTGTTTTATTAAGCTAGCATTATGAAAAGGATGTGGGCTACCTATTTCAGTAATTGTTTCCGTGAATTAACGGTTCCTAAAATTTATAAGCTATGTCATGCGTACTAGGGGTACACACTTTATCATTTAAAAAAACCCTTCGCGTACGTATAGCCTCTATTACCTATATAGTATGGCTTTGCAAGCATCGGGTTTGGCTATCTCACAGCCTATGGATTGTTCAGGTAATTATCAGGACTTGATATTCTAGCTCAGCAATGATATAATTTTATTTTTATCATGTTATTAGTCAAGACTATTAATTTATGCACTCGGGGAGCGTCTACAAAAATAATTGCATTGTTAATTTAATTATTTTCCCAGGGTATGCGTATTTTTTTATTTACAATGAAAATTTAGCAAGAATCGATCTATATAAATTTTTGTCTGGCTAGTATTTTTGTCATTCATCATTATGGCAGTGCCGGGCAAGGAACTCGCGTTCTTTCAAGTGACGTCTAAGGTGATTCTTATCGTGTATGATGATGAATTGCACCTTATCGAGGAACATCCTGAAGAAGTGAAATTAACTTTAACCCTTGCCGGGTGGACGCTATTGACTCGCATGTTACAGGGCAAAGAACCCGAAGTAGATTTTATGCATGTCGGCGTCGGTGTCTACCTACGGAGTGGCAGAGAGGATTCTTTTTTCCCGCGGTTAGAACAGTGTGGGGGTAGCGCTATTGTACTTTGGCCAGCATTATGGCAGGCACTGAAAGCTATTATTACGGAAGTTCATGATCTACTGTACCCTGAATCGAATTCGATCGTTACCCGTACGCTGACCCCGGATTGTACCTTATTATTATATCCCGGACGCGTCGAGCTTATTGATGATGATTCCCGCTGTTGGTGCACGCCAGAACCGGCGCGTGTGTCTTTAACCTCGGAAGGCTGGAATACCTTGAAACGTGTGTTATTCGGTCATCTCGATGGAGGTAGTATACACCTGTGTGGCGATGTATATATTTTTCGGGGACCTTATTTTGCCCGACTTATCTGTCTCAAGCGAGGCGGATTTACGCTGGATCCCGATTTGTGGACGGCTTTGCAACAAGTAGTTCCCGTGGTGGATAAAGTTCTCGCTCCACACGAGCCGCCTCTCACAGAATAGGTCCTGACCCTATAAATACCAGGGCTGAGACAGAGTGTGTATCATTCTTCGTTCGACATTTAGAGCAAGCATGTCACTACGAGCTATCCTCCCCCTTACACCTTACCAGGTGGGATTATACGTTTATCAAGATTATGTCACCTTCGTGGAAGATGGTGGCGCGGATTGGTGGGCACGCCCTGAGACTTTATCGAATACGGTGACACTACAGCGTGATGGATGGACTAAGTTTAAACGAGTGTTGAGCGGTGAATTGGACGGACACCTTATCCACATGGACAATGCCATTTATGTATACCGTACTAGCCTCTTCCCATGGGTGGGTCGCTACCAAGACCATGCGCGAAGTATGCTCCTAACCCCCACTCTGTGGTCAGCCTTGGAGAAAATAGTGCCTATTGTAGACCAGTTATTTACACCGGACGATCGATCACCCGACCAGTTAGCATGGGCTCGTGCTATGGAAGACGCGCTAGCTGAACCTCATGAAAAACTACAGGATACTACAGCCGCCGGAGAAAATCCTATATCTAGAGAATGCCCAGAGGCTAGAGTGTCAGTGTCACCCGATCAAGAGAACCACACACACATGACGATCCAGAACGATGAAGGGAAATAAGAAGACCGTGATGCGGCGGCGGCGGTGGGGAAAAAAGGAGAAGTCTACAGTAATTAACAAGGTGTTAACCGAATTGTATTACAATCCGACGAGTCCAGCTGCCTATAGCGCTGTGGGGGCGCTAGCTCGAGCGGTCCATTCTCAAGGCATTAGTCGAACTCAAGTTCGAGACTGGTTAAAAACCCAGGACACCTATAGTCTACATCGAGCTGCCCGACGTCATTTTCGCCGTAACCGGGTGATCGTCGGCGGTATAGACGCGCAATGGCAGGCGGATTTAGTGGACATGAGTCGATTTGCACCTGACAATGATGGACATCGATACATATTGACCTGTATTGATATTCTATCCAAGTATGCCTGGGTCCTATCCATTCGTACCAAAACAGGAGAGAATCTCATAGCCGCGTTTCAGCAGATTTTCAAGACGGGGCGCAAACCTCTTTATTTACAAACCGATGAAGGCACAGAATTTCTCAACCGACCCTTTCAAGCCTTTCTTAAGAAACAGAAGGTATTTTTCTTTCATACGTACAACGAGACGAAACTTCGGTAGTGGAACGCTTTAATCGTACCTTCAAAGGACGCATGTACAAGTATTTTACTGCCCAAAACACTCGACGCTACATCGATGTACTCCCTCAACTGGTCCAAGGCTACAATCGCGCCTATCATCGCAGTATCCAGCGCGCTCCCCGTGAGGTGACAGAACGCAACGAACATCAAGTGCGTGCTACGCTGTACTCAGAAGACAGTCCACCACTGACGGCACCCCGGTACAAACGTGGAGATGTAGTGCGGATCAGTAAAGTGAAAGGCCAATTTGAGAAAAGTTACTTGCCCAATTGGAGTGACGAACACTTTGTCATCGTTCGCCATAAACCTCGACAGCCCCACGTCTATCAACTGGAAGATCTACAAGGCGAGAGACTGCAAGGCACGTTTTACGAGGCAGAATTACAACCCATAGTGAAAACATCGAAAGACTACTACACGGTGGAAATTTTTTTGAAAACGGAGCGTCGACGGGGGATTCCCTATCATTTCGTCAAATGGCAAGGCTGACCTCGTTCCTTTAATTCCTGGGTGTCCGGCCGTGACATGAAACGTCTATAAATGCTAACGCCTATCACCACCCGCCTTCAGTATAGGAATGTACCATGGATAGTACACGTCTACCCTTATTGTTACGATCTCCAAAAGCACAAGTCGGTACTGTGGTGTGTCTAGTAGTGGTTCTGGGTACGTTATTTACAGGCGTGTTCTACGATTTGTCGTACGTGATATCCTGTTTCAACACCCTGCGTTCTCCATCATCCACCACCACAGCCACACTGCCTACACCAGCCAAGACGTCAAGGGTCCGCCACGTATCAACCCAGACACCTACGTTTCCAGCCCAGACGTCGTCTACTCCAGCCATTACGTTACCCTTTACCCGCTACATCCAGCCATCCACGACGACCACTCCACGTGATCTTCCGTCATCCCTGAGAAGCGATCCTTCCACCTCATCACCACCACCCTCTAGTACCACGACGCCGTTAAACATATTTGCAGTGGATCCCCGTGAATCACTACGTTTACCCCGACAACGGTACCCCTTCGAGTACGATTCCCGGCGGTATCCCCGACAACTGGGGTGGGCTTCTAAACGTCGAGCGCAAATCACCCAATAAAGAAACGATGGACCCACGATGGCAGCATCCTTTCACGTGCCTCATCGCTGGACCGACAGGGTCGGGAAAAACGCACTTTGTTCAACGTCTCATCCAACACGGGTCAGCCCTGATTTCACCCCCTCTAGCGCGTATCCTGTGGTGTTATGGCGCTTGGCAGCCCGCGTACGAGGCACTGGCCCGTGTGCCGGGACTCACCTTAGTGGAAGGCTTACCCCCTGAAGATACACCCCAAGACACCTTAGTGGTGGTGGACGATCTCATGACGGAAACGGATAGTCGAATCACCCGTCTCTTTACCAAAGGCAGCCATCATCGTCGATTGAGCATCATCTACATCGTACAGAATCTCTTCAGTAAAAACAAAGAACACCGAAACATTAGTTTGAATGCTCAGTATGTGATGTTATTCAAAAACCCCAGAGACGCTTCCCAAATTACCCACCTGGCTCAACAGATGTACCCTAAAAACACGGCCTTTGTACGAGAAGCCTTTGAAGATGCGACCCAACCTGCTCACGGGTATCTACTCATCGACTTGAAACAAGACACGCCCTCCACCCTGCGATTGCGTACCCTGATTTTTCCCGGCGAGATACAGACGGTGTACACACCCAAATGAGTGAAGAAGATAAAAGAAGAAGACAAGGCACTCGAGCCCTCATTCCTCATCATGTCTGCACGCGTACGCAAGCACGCACCCGCTTTGCGCGTATTACGCAGCGCGCCCCCGGAAGTGGGCCGGGCCCTGGTGCGCGGCGCGGATGCCGACTTGGTACGGTGTTTGTGTGAAGTAGCCCATAATGTATTAAAAGGCAATGTTCCACTCAGTCCTCTGCAGAAAGGGAAATTGCAACGGCACAAGGCGGGTCTCCGAACGTTGGTCAAGAAAACGGGCAGTGTGAAGAAAAAGAAACAGGTGTTACAGCGAGGTGGATTTCTCGGCGCACTCCTCGCTCCCTTAGCCGCTACTGTACTGGGACCGTTACTCGGTTCCATCTTGGGACGCTAAAAAACATGGACCATACGAAAAAAATGATGCTGGTCGAACCTCGACTGTTACAGAGTTTGCAATCCCCCTATCCCGTCCCGGCCACAGTGCAACAACTCCAGCCTTTGGATGAAGAGATGAATAGTATACTGCAACGTCGACTCCCTGATCACGAGAAAATTCAACTCTACCATCATACGCTGAACCAGTACCAGACGTTTATGGATCAATATAGAGGGGGCGGAAGTAGTACTAGTACACTACCTACCACCACCACGCCCACCCCACTGACATCCCCACCACCACCACCACCGTCATCCTCGGCCTCACCTGAGCTGGAACAGGAAGTGACGTTGCCCAGTAATAGCTCACTCGACGTGTTTCCTGACAACACCTTGACCAAGTATGTCACTCAATTACCCCAACCGTTACATTTACCGGGACGCTGGGAATGTGGACTGGTGGATATTCAATACCCTTACTCATGGTACAACGTACAAGACCAAGACATATGGTACGAAGTGACCTACGAAGATAAAATCTACAGACTGACTCTTCCCCAAGGCCAATACGATACGCCCCAGAAGTTCATAGAGGGTCTGATGGGCTTGATGGAGTACAACACTCTAAAGGAGAGCATAGAAGAAGCAACACAACTGATATCCTTGCGCTTCAAGAGAAACGTGTTCTTCGGTGTCAACGCACACAACGACAAGAGCTCTATCATGCTGACCGGTAAGGTGAAAATGAAACTCAGTCCTACACTACAGCAAATGTTAAGGATGCCTCACAGCGTCCTCAAGGGGGCCACCATTGTCAAGGGTACTCATTTGATGGATATGAAAGTAGGTATGTACGGACTGTACGTCTACTCGGATGCCGTGGACAGCCATATTGTGGGTGATGTGAACACACCTCTGTTACGGATGGTGCCCATTAGCAAGACGTATGGCGATCAAGCCACCGAGAGTTTCAACCATATAATGTACCTGCCCGTACGACATACCGATATCAACACGATCACGGTGGATATAAAAGATGACACGGGACGTCCGATCCCATTCGAACGAGGAAAAGTGGTGCTGACACTTGCTTTCCGACAAGCTCGCTCTCCTCACTTCGTATAATGTACGTGCCTTACCAGTGCCATACGCCCAGCTATGCCGACTACTACAAGAAACAAACGGGCGGAAACTTGCCCATGTTTAGCGGGGCACGCATGCAACGCGGTCACGGATTGGGGAACATACTGGGCAGCATTGTGAAAACGTTTTTACCCATGGTGACACGGGGTGTGAAAGCGGTGGGGAAACAAGCGGTACGCAGTGGATTGCGCGTGGCCGGTGATGTGATGGAAGGCACAGCACCCCGACAAGCCTTCAAACGCCGAGCTAAAGAAGCCGGGAGTGTGTTGATCGCCAAAGCCCTTAAAAGACAAAGACCGACACTCCCCCCATTCATTCAACGTCCAGCACACCGACGACGCACACCCCAGAGCAGGAGGAGAAGGACTACGCCCCAGAAGAAGAAAAAGAAGAAGAGAAGTAATAGTAGGAGAGACATCTTCGCATAATGGCATTCATTCACTCCGAGTCGTGTCCGTCTACCAACAGTGAATTGGATTTGTGGACTATTCCACCTACCCAAACCAGTATAGCCGAAGGACGTTGGGTAGAACATCGACCCCTGGCTAGCCTGACGGGGGAGGGCCCCGTGGAATTTACCATTGAAAACAGAGATACGGCCTACCTGGATTTAGCCCACACCTACTTGTACGTGAAAGCCAAAATAACGGACATTGATGGGACGGACATAGAGGCCGATGCGAATGTAGGCCCGGTGAATCTTTGGCTGCACTCCTTGTTCCAACAGGTGGATATAGGTCTGAACGATAAACTCATCAGTACATCCACCAATACGTACCCGTACCGAGCCTACTTGGAGACGCTGTTGTCGTACGGCACTGATGCCAAAGAATCACACTTACAAGCTGAGCTGTACTTCAGGGATAAACCCGGATACCATGACAGCATACTCGGTGCCAATACTGGGTACATCACAGGCAAAAGAATGACAGCCGAAAGCAAGTCCATCGATATGATGGGGCGACTGCACGCCGATCTGTTCATGCAAGACCGCTACATGATGAACGGTGTAGCCATCAAGATCAAGTTGATCCGGTCCTTACCTAAGTTCGCCTTAATGGCCGGTGGAGCGGGAGATATCCATTACAAGATCGTCATTGAAGATGCAGCCCTGTTTGTCCGTACGGTAGATTTGCAACAGGGGGTGTTGCTGGGTCACATGGAAGCCTTATCGAAAAAACCAGCCCAGTACCCCATCCGACGCGTACAGACCAAGGTGTTCTCTGTGCCAGCAGGTACGATGATGGCCAATCGTGAAAATTTATTTCTAGGGGATCTGCCTAAACGTCTTACCCTGGCGTGTGTGACCAACACTGCATTCAATGGAAATTGGGCTGAGAATCCGTTCAAATTTGAACATTTCAACATCAACTTTGTGGCACTGCACGTGGCGGGCCATCAAATTCCAGCCCGGCCATTACAACCGAACTTTACTAGCGGAAACTATGTGCGGACTTACCTGAACCTGTTTACAGCCACAGGACAAAACAACCAGGACGAAGGCAATACCATCAGTCGAGAAGACTTTAGCCATGGGTACACATTGTTCGCCTTTGACCTCACCCCCACCTTGGAACACGATCATCAACTGGCTTTGCTGAAGAAAGGAAACCTACGGTTGGAACTGCGTTTCTCCGTCCCTCTAGCCCACACCATTAACGTGATTTGCTACGCCGAGTTTGATAACGTCATCAGCGTGGATCAGCAAAGAAACGTGCTGTGTGACTACGCCAGCTAAGATGGATACAGAGCAGCTGATGAGCATACTCCAGCGAGATGCGAAGATCCCCTTTCGAGGTGTGTTTCCACGCAATGTGTTTCCCACCCACTCCACCACCCCCGCAGCCTACATCCTGAATACAGACACGAGGAGTCGACCCGGTGAACATTGGATAGCTGTGTACGTGGACACCCTAGGCCAAGGCGAATACTTTGATTCCTACGGACTTGCACCCCTCCATGCCGATTTGGTGAAATTCATGGACGTCTCTACTACAGAGTGGCGTTGGAATACGCAAAGATTACAAGGCCCCTTGAGTAGTGTGTGCGGACAGTACTGTGTGTTTTATCTCACTCACCGGAGTAGAGGACATTCTATGCCCACCATTGTACATATGTTTGATGATTATTGTCAAGCCGAAGACCGTGATGTCCTCGTCTATGACTGGACGGCCTCTCGTTTTAATGTGCATGCTCCATTTCTCTGGTTAACTTAAAAAAATGTACTGCGCGTGCGCGCAGACCCCTTGTTTATTATTGTTATGACGTTGTTGTTCTGACGTTCTGTTGAATAAAAGATGAAAAAAACACAATGATGGGTTTTGACTTTTTTTTTATTTAAGTCAACAAGAAAGGATTAGACTATATATATACAAATAGAATACAGGGTACACATAGTAGGGGTTAAGGTACAAAAAAAGTTCTGCCAGGAGTAGGATTCGAACCTACGACAGCATTCGCCGACCTGCATTTACACACAGGCGCCTTAGACCACTCGGCCATCCTGACTTTTACATTTGTGTATCAACAGTTATAGGTCGACATTGTTTTTTTACAAGTCCAAGTAAGTGGTGCTCACACCGTCGGCCAATACTTTTCGTTTGGGATAAAAGAAAGTAAAGGCGTCTCGTTGCTGGATATAGGTGCGCATCTGGTGGTCGACGACCCGGAATCCTCGGTTAGTCCCACTCGCACTGGCTTGGCTTTGCAACACGCCCAGGTAGAGAGCTTTGTCGATGTTGGGATCGCGCCGGCTCACCCCTTTACAACTAAATTTATTTTCCTCTCCTCCATCTCCTCCGTAACAGTAGTAGGTCTTAGAGGAGAGAGCAATCATAGCATCCCCGCTCCACTCCAGCTTGAAGAGCCCGGGTGTCCGCTTGTCGTAGGTGTAGTGATCGCGTCGGGGTAGCCACTGGTCCCGTTCCGCCTCATATTGTGCCCGTAACTCGGGTTTGACGAGTGACTCCCAGTCCGGGTGGGAAACGGCCATGTAGGCCGAATCGGTGTCCATTTCCATGAGTTGCCAGTCTGAGGGATTAAAATACACACCCATAAAATCATATATGAATTCCAGCATCCTCAGCTTGGCCACCTGATAGACCATACATCCAATCTGCAGGGGTAAATTGTACCGGATAGTCTTCTTGGCTGAAGTGACTTCATAGGTGTCGTCATCGATCACCTCCACGGACCGAAACAGAGGAGAATTCACTTTTTTGCGGGCTTGGACAGTAGTACAAATGTTCACGTTGACGTGCTTATCCTGGTTCGTTACGGTTTTTCCGTAATAACCATTGCCAGTGAGTTTCCAAGATTCAGCGATGATGGCCTGACTCGGGTATTCATCACCTTGACGACGGGCCTTCGTCACGAGGTCGGCATTCTCCGCAAAACAAGCCTCAGGTACGTACTGTATCACTTGATATATTTGAGTAATTTCCAAACCGTGGTTCATGTACCACTGCAGTAAGGGGGTGCCCAGCAAGATTTTCTCGGCCCACATACTTCCAATCAACATGCGGCGAGGTTTAGGCAAACACTCGTGTTGCTCCGCATAGGCGCCCATGGTCTCTCCAATGTCAGCCCAACCCACCAGCGTGTTCTTGAAGATAGGCGGACACTGGGCGAAGAGGGGCTTGAGAGTGTCGGGAACATGCAAATCACATTCTACAAAGCCGTAGAGCTGTCCCGAACGAATGGCGTCCAACATCTGGGGCAGACTCAGCAGTCGCCGACGACTCAAGGGGTACTCACGTTCTTTTAGGAACCGTTGTAAATGGGGCAGGGCCTGGCACATCGTGTGAAATTCACACTCCCACATCTCAATCAGCTGGAATCCTCGCTCTTTCACATAATCTCCGTTGGCCACTACTTCTTCCCGTAATTCTTGCGGTGTTTTCCCACGTCGCTCATTAAAGCGGCCAGCGCTGAAATGACATTCGTGGCCGTGCCAGTAACAGCCATAAAACTGGAAAACGGTCGGTGTTCCTTGTACAAGGGCAAACCCATCGACGGGGAGTCGGCGATCTCCTATCCGCTTCTCTGTGGCGTTGGTCTGGTGACGAATATAAATTCCCGTCGATAGGCTTCCCAGTCCAACCACTGGTCGGCGAGATGTTTGTAAGGTGTCCGTTGCGGTGTAAAATGCCGACCTTCTGCCAACCAACGCGTATAATGACCGCTGGGCATGGGTTGGGCGAGCGACCACAAGTACAATTACAACACATATAAGGGAAGTGGGAAGAGGTGCCGACATACTGACTGCGTCACATGACTTCACAGAATAGTCTTCTGGTTAACCTATTCTAAAGCACATACCAAGAATCTAACGATTCGTGATATGTGTTGTATCTCAGGCACGCTTTTATTGTACCTGTTCATGTGGCAACTTGGATGATATGACCACACGGCCCCTAGCACCGGCATAAGCGGTATTAGATACAAATCTAGAGAGCTATGATGGAAATGCTCTGACATTCGCGTCAAACCCAATGATTTTGGCACACGGTTTCCCACTGGGGAGAGTAGTCACATCCTTCTGATGGTAGCGGTGAAAAATAAGGCTAGGGCCACCCACAATGTTCCGCTTCAAACAATCGTGCATGTCTGCATCTTTTCGTTGTATGAGTGAAAAGTACGTAGGACACTCTTGAAACAGATGGCGAAGCGCCAGACCGGGTAAACTTAAGCACTCCTTGAATATGTCCACATGCATTTGGCGACGAAAGAGTTGCACCATTTTCTCGGCCGCTTCGAGAAAGGGAACCACATCTAGGTTGTTATACCACACCAGGAAATCTCGCAACGTCTTCATGCTGTGGCAATTCCACACTTGTTGGAGTTCGATGTAGGTGGCCTCCGGCAGAGCTTCCCCTTTCAGGTCATTGTAAAACGCTTCCCGGGGTGGCAACTGGGTGTCTTCTAAGCGGTCCAGGCTCGTCATATAGGTGTAAGGAAAGTAACCTTTGGTTTGTGCACAGTCATAGGCCTTGACCCACTGGTCATAGCTACAATTAGGAGCTAAATAGTTCCGTACATCGAGAAAATGCAGTGATGTGGTAGTGAGGGCCATGTGGTTATTGATCTTTTTGATCACCGACTTGAGGGTATCGGACTGGGCCAAGTAAGGGTAGAGAAATTCCTTCACCATGTTCAAGTCGTATCGCCCCGAATTGAAGCCGAGCACCGGTCACTGACCTAGGTATTGTAGGAACCGTAACTTCAATTTCGCCGCATACGGTTTCGGTAAAGGGACATCCTGCGACTGCAGAGGCTGCGACTGGGATTCCGGCTCCGACTCGGACTCGGACTCTTCATCATCGCTGAACGCTACACCGGGTTCAGGAATGCGGTCGTCCAGCTGGGCCAGTAAGTCCTCGAACTTGGCCACCAACAATTCCGTACTGGCCGCACTGACTTCCTCTAAATACTCCATCATACGGGTGATCAACTCATGGGATTCTCCCGTGGACACGAAACACACCGGTGCAGCGTCATAGCCGGGCACGTTGGTTGAAATGCTAACACTGAGGGGGATATGGCGCTGTGTCCACTGTGTTTTAGCCGAAAACAGGTGCATGGGCTCTAACAGGGCCTCAAAATCATAGCATGCCCGGAAGGGAAAATAACGGTCCTCCTCCGGTATCATCACACCCTCATCGGCCAGTTCCTGGAAAATAGTAGGTGCATTATGATACACTCCACCCGGATATACTCGCTTGACACTGTTGTCACAGGTTTTCTCGTGGCGATGTAAGTTGTAAGACTTTTTAAACACACGATGGCATTGGGCACAACTGAAAGACTGAGCGTACTGGCTCATATTGTAAATGAGGGAAAAATGACTCACGCCATTGTCATCGAACACATTGACTTTCATCGTAGCAGCATACCGTTCTGTTGATCGCCGAACCAATTCAGCCACAAATGTATCCTCCTCCTCGCATCGTAATCGATACACAAAGATATTAATATCGAACAGTCTTTCCACGTCATCCAAATTCTTAAAGGGAACTCCACGGAAGTGCCGCTTATCCACGTCTTGCTGCTCTAAATACTGATCCCAATAACCATCGGCCACTGTGTCACAACGCCTGGGGTCACACTCGTCCAGATGCACGGCCAAACATCGAAACAGACATTTCCGGTCTTTGTAGGGCCCCTTTCGCCCTCCTGTTAATGCATACAGGCCTTTTCGATGAAGCAACCACGGGGGAAGTAGTACAGGAGCACCGATCGGGTGATCTCGCATTTTCGTGATGAAAAATGTGACGTTAGTCACCATTTCCACCAACCATTGGGTATTGGGGCGTTGCAACGGGGCCCATTCCAATGGATCCAACGTAGTCAATTGGTCGATGAGTGGCTCCAGAGAAATAGCATCTGTGATCGTGAATGGCTGGTCAAACACATACGAATTATTACTCGGATAGAAATACCGCAGTTGGTCCGTGTTTTTGTGCCGTAAAATATACCCAAATGTCACATTCAATTTGAAGGCAGTACCCTGATCTTGGAAAATGTTCTCGGCGTAAATAGGAAGCTGCGTGAGGTCCTCCAAGCGAAAATTGTACAAATCCAAAAGACGACGGTCACGGTGATAACAATGGCGTATGGTGGGCCAGTGACGTTGATAAATGGCCCTCACACGCTCGTCTTCAGGCAAGACTTCAACCGGAGGTGCTGCTGGATCGTCTGGAAAATCTTCTCCACGTCTCATGCTTTTCGTCTCATACAAGCGGATAGGCAAGCAGGCAGGCAGGCAGGCAGGGAGGCAGGCAGGCAGGTCAGGTAAGTCAAATTGAATACACCCCTTTCCCTAAAAAATCGACTCCTTTTATACGTTTTTCACCGAGGAGGTGGGTACAAAATGGCGGATACTCACCTCCCACCCCCCTTAAAACCAAGCCGCCATCTTGTACCCACCTCCACCACACCAGTGCACTGACTGACACCGGTGGTGGAGGTGGGTACAAAATGGCGGATACTCACCTCCCACCACACAACCACACAGGCCGCCATCTTGTACCCACCTCCACCACACCGGTGTCAGTCAGTGCACTGTGTGGTGGAGGTGGGTACAAAATGGCGGCCTGTGTGGTTGTGTGGTGGGAGGTAAGTATCCGCCATTTTGTACCCACCTCCACCACACATCACTCACGCATGCGCACATCCACACTTATGACGTCAAACCAAGTTCTGCGCATGCGCAGTGAGGCGCTGGGACGCTGAAAGACTCTTTGTATACTACTCCTGTGATAATTTCTCCATCAGGTTTTTCGATTCGAGTTATTGACTTTTTAATATAATTTTGTTGTTCTAGTGATAAGAAATATTTTGTTGGTTTCTCACCATATTCGGCCCATTTTGCTTTCGTTCGAGTAATTATATCTTCTACCTTATGTTTATTTATTTCTTCTAATTTTTCGTTTGTATAGCGTATTTCATCTAAAATAATAGTTTTCCCATCCACATTATCGTGTTCATCTAGCCTTTTCTCCAATGTATGTAGTTCTTCCGTTAGTTCAATCTCTTTTTTATTTAATTGTCTTTTTTTGTTAGTTGAATAGGCTATAGTTTTCCCCCTTAATTTTAAAAGTATAGTTTCAAAGAGTAATTGATCATTAATAGTGTATCCATTACAATCATCGGTGGTACATGTATATTCTTGCACGGTTTCCTGTATCACTGTTTTTGCTAAATTTACGTAATCTGGGTCCTTAATTAATGAATTATTAAATTTCCAGTAGCCCTTACCTCTTTGAAATTTTTCGAATGTAAGGGATATGCTGATTGAATTGAATGGTCTGATCGATAGCTGGGGAGAATATCAGTACTGCTTACACAATGCAATATATCCTGAGATATTAGAAAGAAGTCTAAACGCGCTTGTTTAATTGGGGTTGGCTGCCGCCAAGTATATCTCCTAACCTCCGGATTGAATTCTCTCCATGGATCTACTAAATTTAATAGTTCCTTACTTTCACAAACTGTTTCTCTACACTTTGGGTGGTTAATATTGGAGTAATTAAAAGTATCTTTAGAAGGATCTTGAACCAAATTCCAATCACCACATATGATCACATGCTTGCTATTCCATTCCTCGATTAATGTTTGGATGTGCTAAAAAAAAACCAAGCAAATCGTTTAATGATATTAGCAAATCTTTTAGTGATACCAGCGAATCAATTGCTGATATCAGCAAATGCACTATATTTGCTGATTTCACCAAATCATTTGATGATACCATCAAATCATTTGTTGATATCAACAAACCATTTGTTGATATAGCACTATATTGTCTCATTCTCATTTGTTCCCAGATCAGGAAACATTACATACTTTTTCAAACAAAACAGACAACTATGAAATGCTTCCTGAATTGGAAACACTATATATGTTAATACTACAAACTCTGAGTTTCTTCACATAAACGCAATTGATTACACGAGTTTTCGGCCCCGTGCAAAGAGGGTGAAAAGCCCATGCATTAAATTGCGTTTACGTGGAGATTAGAGTTTTTTGAATTACTGAAGATCCCTTATATGTGTTGTAATCTTAAACAGTATATTCATCGCGGTGAGATCATCCATCCATCCAACCTTTCCCTAAACAGTGGTCCATTTTCTGATTTGGAATCACGTAACATAACTGTTTTGGAACCACATAACACAACCGCAAAATATTTTAAAATATGAATAATAGACCAACTGTCCATGTCCTGCTTTGAAGACCGTTCAAATAGAAGGTATAGAGCATCCTGATCTTACTACATCTGTGTCAAAGTTCAACATGATAATACTAAATCCTTGCAATGTTAATGTGATCCTGATGTTACAACCCAAAAAGCCATCAGCAAATCAATTGAGCATATCAGCAAATCATTACAAATATTTGCTGATACCAAACGACTTGCTATACGCCCTGACCATTTTCATGCGAGAAAGCTTAAAGAACATAAAAAAGTGGCCATTAGGCCCCAATAACTAGTTCAATATTCGTCACTTCTAACATCTGTCACATTCCTTACATCTAGTCATATTAAAAGGATCGCTTCACCAATTACAACACATATAAGGGAGTGGGAAGAGGTGCCCGCATACTGACTGCGTCACAAGACCATGCATGTGCAACACATTTTTCACCAGCACGAAATCCTTATGACATAACAAACTCAACATATCAATTGCAAACAATCTCTAAATGTGAATTTCACTGCAATAGTTTCTTCCCACGTTTTGGTGTTGTTTTTGCCTTTGGCATTTTTTGTTTTTTGTTTTTTGGATATACATTCGTTTTATTTCCGGCCTTCCATTGTCCATCCCGAAGCTCCTTCCTGATTTATTTATTTTCATTATTTTCATCTAATCTTCTTCTCAATATAATCATACATTTTGTATTGCTAAATTAACCAGAGCCTTTAGCACTGAAACGGTTTATTTATATTATGAGCAAGATAAGCTGTTGGAATATTCCAATAACTCTTGTATTGATATTCAGTGCCAGTGTGAAGAGCCAATTTACCAGCTGCTTTCATTACTCAGATTCTCTCGTCAAGGTTATCTTGTGAACCTTACGGACATATACATTTAGCACATCAACAAAGCAGCTTCAGATATATCTAGTGTATAGGCCTATCTACAAGTTTAATAAAGCCGAATTTCAGAATTCGGATGGGCAAATTTTTTCTTTTTTCCGCCATTAAATGTACAATCACGCTTCACATCTTATGAAAAAAAGTATTCCCTATTGAATGCGAAAGCACTTGACTAAAGCCAATAAATGTAAACCAATATCGTATAACTGTAAGAAATATGTTTTGAACATACTAGCAATTGTGTAAGAGTATATATAAAATCATCAACCATGAACAGCATTCCTAAACCTGCACAGACATTTAGAGGTGGTCAACGCTTGCAAAAGTGGATTCTTTACTCAAACTTGATGAGGTATTCCGGGTACGCCTGTTCCAATGTAAAGACAATAAACATAGTGGGGTCCTCCATTTGATTGACGCACGAGTCGAACAGCTGACCGGTGGGATTGCTGGGGTCCTTGGGTGGAGGGCGGGTGAATTGAGGCGATCCAGGGGCGTAGTCGCCCACCAAGACGCGCACCACGAATACCTCACCGCTGTTGGTGTAACATTTGGAATAACTGGCGTTGGTGGCGAAATAACTGCCTTTGCCGAATTTGGTCCCGGTGCTAGAACCGCACATCCTGAAATCGAACCCTTGTTGGCAGATGACTTCTACGTATTTCTGGCGAGTGCCATGGAAAAGACGTTTTTCAAGATTATTTGGGTCGGCTAAACTGGATCTCTTCGCCATCCACCTCTTTTTGCTGTTCATGGAAAAGAGAAGCAGGAATAGACAACTGATCAGTCCAGCGTGGTATATCTCAGCTGTATTACCATAGTGAATGATTATCTATTTATGAAATATCCAATCTGCAGTCGTCATGTGTATACATTTCTTTTGCATTAATCGGTAGCATAATGGTCACCAGGTAAACACTTACAGCAGGCATCTTTGTCAAAATAAAAAGGGCTTACTCGCGCGCCAACTTCACGACTATACGGATAGTGATATGGTGCTACGCCTCTTAGCTTGTGTCTAATCACGATTATGGATGCGGAAATTCACTATGTCTAATCACGATCAATCCGGTGTTATCACGAATCCGAGGTTTTCACGATTATAGACGCGGAAATGCTTTCTGGCAAATCACGCACAATCTGGGGTTATCACGATTATTGACACGGAAATTCTCTATGTCTAATCACGCTAAATCCGGGGCTAACACCACTCATCTTCATTGCACCTAGCCAATGTGTACGTTCACACTTTGAAATAGACTTGAAGTGACAGACCACCTTCAGGGTTCAAAATCCGTTGTCATAATCTACACACCGATTGTGTGTAGGATGACGTATTCCACAAGTAGCTATATCCTTTCTCCTAATATGGCGATTGGGTTGACCAAATATATAGGTCAGGCAATCAATAACACACGACGATACATTTCGCACTTCAAATAGATTCGAGTTCAATGACGTCGCGTATCTATTCAAAAGTAATTCGGGCTAATATGCGGAGTGAGAAGGTAGACATTAGCAGAGATGAGAAGATGTCACGATTATGAATGCGGAAATTCTCTATGGACGGATATAATAGGAATATGCGATTAATCTGAATGCTTCACAAAAGCAACGCATGCAATGGGCCAATCGGATTTTATGAGTACCACCTCACCCGGCTGAAGTCAGTTCCAATTTCCTAGTTCCTTATTCGCGAATAAGGAACTGGGAACTAAAAACTGACTTTAGCCGGGTTGCCACCTCCTGTTTAATGCTTTTGGCACATTTGACCAATATTCTGTGCAAAGACAAACACCGTGTGGAACCAGGGAGGTCAACGAGAAATCAGTGCGTCGGTCCTGCCCGAGTGCAGACAGCGAGGTGGCTGACGGGTCGGCATGAAAATCGTTTATTTGAGATATAAAGCTAATAAACGTCACAGTGAAAATAACCAGTGTTTCAGTGTATCTTCAGTCGAAAAAGCCAACAAAATCTGAATTATTTTAATGTTTTAAAAAAAGATAAAGTAGTACAACAGAAGTATATAATAAAAAGAAAACCACCTGTTTCTTGACAAATACCATAAATATTTCATCTCGTGGGGTGAGAAAATTGGCATTTTCTAACCCCACTCGATGAAATATTTATGGTATTCGGCATTTTCTAACCCCACTCGATGAAATATTTATGGTATTCGTCAAGAAACAGGTGATATCCTCTATATATACAAAACTAATGCGCCAAACTGATCCACTTTACCTTTCAAATCGCTCCAATGCTTCCAAATTTTGGATTCGGTGGATACTTTTGACCGTTACCCCTTGGTCATGGACAGTGTCTAGGAAAAACTTTTCGATCTCTTCATATTCTTTCAGCGTCTCGCCCGTCTTCTTCAACTGAAAAATTCAAATTAATAATAGCGTACCACGGCTTCTTTCTGTGAAATCCAAAGTTCATCAAGTGGGATAATGCGGAAATTCAGGAAGAAAGTCTACTTGACCGATTTTACTAAACGGATGAAACAATGAAACATTCCAGGACTTTCGCTGGATGTAAAATACAGATACGCAATTTGTTAGATATTAGCTTTAATACCCATACCTGGCCCCGGCTTTCCGCGTTTATAAACTACAATGCCTATCCAGTGCGGGTGTTGCATTGTAGAACTGCGCGATGGTCCATTAACATTATCTCCAATGTCTATTTACTCCAGGTGCACCCTAATATAGAAAAACGTTCTACTTTGATAAATGAATATCATCTACATGTAATGTCTACTCTGGGTATTCGCATTCCAGAACTCGACATACTACACGATGGTGAAAAAATGTTACCATAAATGAATATCGTATACGTGTGTGCTTTGTCAGAGGTCATCCTATTGCACAGTGATTGATCATGGAAATTATCTAGAAATCCAGAATCTCCCAATTACGCGATACTCGATAAATATAACGATGAAGTGTGCTGTCTAGAGTGGGGCTTCTCTTCTAGAACCTCCCATTCTAAGCGGGGCTTCTCTTCTAGAACCTCCCATTCTAAGCAATGGTCGTTGAATATGATCCACACCATATATGTGAGACGGGTATGTCCTTCGCAGTAACCTTAAAGTACCGGGTACACTATTAATGCGATTGTTCCCCGTTCGAAGTTAGAGCAACTTCACAGGACCTACGAAGTACAGTAGGCATTAGGACTCGCGAACTGAACTCTTGGAAATCCCCACCCCCAGTTGAAATCCTGCCTATATATTAAGATGGGCACCGCCCAAGTCAGAATCGCCAGTGATGTTCATCAAAAATCACCAGAAATTTTCACCAAAAGTAGGTCAGCTCAGAACTTGTTGGTAACAGTCTCCTAATGCGCCTTCATTCCAAAATAAATAACGATCGCCGATTTAATTCTACAATTTTTTAATTAAAGGAAACAGATTGAATAATATAGGTTCAGTAGATTTCAAGCTTTACGTGTGAAAATACATTTACATCTCTTTAATGGTTTTCAGTGCCCTTGTCCAGGATCAAAACAACTTTTTGAATCACATTATTTTCCCAACAATACAACAAATTTTTATATATAGTACTATAGTAGAAAGGTAGCATTTATGTAGTTTACGGTAATTCAACTCAAGACCAACACCTTCTATGCACAAGATAATAATGATTCTATGTCATTCTCCTGAGCATAACCGGTACAAAGACGAATAAATAGCGTCTCTACATCACGTTGTTATCTAGATATATGAGACAACACATTTTGGGCATCGGCAATCTGATGAATGTACTATTCCGGTTTTCTTGTTTCACATTATATTCTATGGCGGTTGATCGGTGATTTTCTTCATTGATAAACCTTAAACCACCTCAGCTTCGTTGTGTGAATCGGAATTGCATTGCTGTGACACACCAGCACACTCCGTGGCAGTGATTCTGTATCCCCTAATCAAGGAATCAAAATGGATCAAGATTTGAAATGACAAGAGAAATTTAGACATATTTTGTTTACACATGTAATTTTTTGTTCAAATTATATCCAAGTGTGATATATAGTCAATATTCAAGAGGTACAAAAAAACCCCCAAAGTATGTCCTCATATTTTCACATCCATGCCAAGAAATACTGCATTGAAAAGGGTCCATTTAGCCTACCCTGTTTTATCGCTCTAATCAGCAAATGGCGGGGTAATATTTCTGCTGTCAAAATTGTATTTCCCTCCAAAGTCTTAACCCTTGAATCCAAGTCACACACTCTCTGATGCAAAGTAATGATTGTCCTAACTATGCGATTAGGACATTATGAACATGTCTTTGGTCATAGTGTACATATCATAACTCACATCAATGTTTTCTGCTATATTATTTCAATGATATGGTTTAGCAATTTAAGTTATGGAAACAGCGCTGATTGTTTGAGGGTATATGCAGTAGGCCTATGCTGTTGGGGAATTGTGGAATTGTGGAATTGTCCCAGATGCACGTTAAGATTAACCTCAGTAATAGGGCCATGTGGCATGTGGATCAATGACAGGGTATTTTTAGCCGTGGGTAATTTGACCTGAATTTGAAGCCTAGCTGGTGTGGTCAATGATGAAATGTTTGGATGTTAAATAGGATACACGTTAAAGGCTACAGTTTACATATATATATATAACAATATACTGAAGTGTTAATTATAAATCTAATTTTAATCAGAATTATTTCAGATCAGAACTTGCTGGTAACAATGCCCTAATGCACGCTCATGCCAAAAATCAAGGTTCTAATGTCAACGGTTCTGCTTATTTTGCCGACGAAAGGATTCGGATGGACTCACTCACTCATTACCGGACAATTTGCGATCTGTAGCCTACTTCGTAGGAATATGTAAACTGTAGCCTTTAACGTGTATCCTATTTCACATCCAAACATTTCATCACAGACCAAATCATGCAGGCTTCAAATTTAGGTCAAATTGCCACGGATGATGAAATATCCTACATCAACCAATTAAGTCAGCCTCAAGCAATAACCCAGCAGAACATAGAAAGATCTGGTATCATCCTTCAGATTAGCCTAGCTGTGAGCAACAATGATAAAATTTACTGAGGGTGAAACAAAGCTGTCCTGCAAGCCACCCAAGAAATTTATCAGCTTGTGTTGGGACATGTTGTTGGTATCATGTAAGTTGTTTAGTAGTTTACTCATTCAAATCTCCATACCATATTTTCTGTTATTCAACAGACAAATTTCTTTACTGGTTTTAATTGTTTAAGTTTTACTGGGTTTCAACTGCTACAGATAGTAACATATTACTGATACTGTAGAAATGGGTAGTGTGAATTTAATTATTCCATGTTTAGTACAATTTGTTCACATGAATGGTGGAATGTCTGGACTCTCAAATGAAAGTGTGTTATACATGTATAGCTCAAGCATGTTAGGTTTGAGATAGGCTAAAAATAGGTTGTTCAAGGAGGCTTTGTTTTGCCGCTGTTGTGTGCATTAAGGGTATGGAAACATGATATATGCACCCAGAGCCCTGATCTACAGCTGTATAAAACTCATTATCTGGCATTGACGGCATGTTTAAAGGGTCTTAATTTATTTTCTTTGGGTAGAATTTAACTAGATAAAGTAACTTTGATTGTACTTCTTGAATATTGACTATATATCACACTGGGATATAATTTAAACAAAAACATTACATGTGTAATTATGTCTAAATTTTTCTTGTCATTTCAAATTTTGATTCCTTGATTAAGGGATACAGAATCACTGCCACGGAGTGTGTTGGTGTGTCACAGAATCACTGCCACAGAGTGTGTTGGTGTGTCACAGATTCACATCAGCACAGTAACTGGTAAACTATTCATTCAATCCCATCACTTTTAATCTTCAACAAAATATTCAATACTGTTTTAATCGAAAATTTCTGGTGATTTTTGATGAAAATCTCTGGTGATTCTGACTTGGGCTGCATGTGCCCATCTTAATATAGGCAGGATTTCAACTTGGGGCTGGGGGGAGGGGGGGGGGGGGGGGGATTGCCAAGAGCTCAGTGCCTGTCCTAATGCCTACCTTACTTCGTAGGTCCTGTGACGCATAGTCACACTGCCATGTTTGTCTAGTGTGGTCGCTATACAGCTGAAATATTGCTGAACGCGACGTAAACCCTTAATTCTCTCTCTCGTTCTCTTGTCTAGTGCGAATAACCCAAAAACAACTCTCCTACTGCAAGACGATTGATGGATGAGCGCTGCAGATTTACCTCTATCTTGCAGTAATCATCTTTATAAGATGCGTCTATCTTCCAACAGGTTGGTAAGTTGACAGTTTCGGTTCCCCTGAGTTTGGCCCTCTCATTTGCCTTCTTGCTGTAGATAAATCAAAGCAACATTTATTCCTATGATGTGAAGCTTTCTTAGAGACTGTGTCCAATAACCCACAGCGAATCTCGATACAACGGTAGAACGAATTGATATTTGTATCGGCTTAAACCAAGAGAGAAGTTTGATCCGTGTTCCCGGAGCCGTCTGATCGAACCATTTCGAGAGGAATTAATAGCTTTCTCGACCCGGTTATTTGGCAACTGCATTAAAGTCACACTGAACATTGGATGCCCTATATAAGCACTTGAAGTAAATTCTCATAGAATTTCACTGGATGGTATTGAAAATTATGTGATAAATAGTTTCGCTGACTCATTATATGTCAAAGAAACTTTGATCAGGCATAAAATGCGTTTGTGGTCGAAAACTATAACCATATATCTGCCAATTGGTCGATATTCCATAGCATACTAAGGATCCAAGGCATTCCAAGGATCACGATGCATTCCAAGGATCACGAGGGATTCTCGTGTGTTATGGTGTTTTGTTCTTGAGAACATCTTGTGTGACCACACGGCCCCTCTCATTTGCCGAATTGGAAATGAATATTCAAATGCAAGATCGTTCATGAACCAATCTGTGGGAACTAGATATAAGAGACGGTTCACATTCAAATGATGCGAATACAAATTCTTAAAGAAAGACGAGACTACTACCTGGTATCTTACGGATATGTTTTAATCTGTGGCTATAGTCACGGCTTGGCTGATTCATTTACTCAGGTGCGTCATTTGTATGCCTTGTAGACATCGCTATTGACGATATTCAAATATGTCAGAAGCAATCTATCTCTATGCTCTTTGGCTTCGATTTCAGTAAAGTCTCGGTGAAGGATGGCAATCGGATTCTTCACACCGGGTATGATGATAGACCGTCGAACAGTCTAACTGACCGTCTCAATCTCCAACACCGGGTCATGATTTTTGACGGAAGCGGAGACGATGCTCTCTATTGTGGCCAATTACGTATAAACAGCTTTATATTTATTCAAGGTGCAGGGGTACAAATACTTCCTGTATTGGGGCGATATGCATGAGGTGAGAAAAATTGACGACGTCTGGCCACTAAAAAGAAACCATATGACTCCACAGGAAAGCTTCCCTCGGCACCTCACATTAGGACCCGAGAATACGGTGGATTCTCGGACGTAGCCTTAGTAACTCAGTCGCGCTTTTATTGCAGCTGTTCATGTTGAGTTTATGAAATATCCACACGGTCCCTAGCACCGGCTAAAGTGAAATTAGACACGCTTGCTCGGGAGCTGTGATGACAAGTCAGCTTGAACAAATAACTCATCTGATGTTAATGAATGAGCATCGAGTACGTCTGATGAAGTAAACGTTTCAACACGGGGTAAACATGGTAAATGCAAGAATACCCAAAAAAAACTAATCTGCAATGCCCGAAGTCGTACGGCTTAAATTTCGCACCAAAACAATAAACCTACATATATTTGTCGAATAGCATGTACCTGTATGACTCCTACATATAGTTAAACTTTGATTCGTAATACAGTTCTAAGTATCATTTTGTCCAGGTTAATCGAACAGTGTATGCTAAACAGAGGAATTTTTTCCTTTATATAGCGCATTAAGTTATAAATCAACCGTATATTACCATATATTGGTTTTCTGAAATTAAAGTGTTTAACACCCTCTTTATTCTATCAGCAGTACATCCTCAGGCAATTCTGTACGTTAATTTAGTAGTGATAATGGGTTTCAATTGTTCATAAACTGTTTTTTTTCTGATCTTTCCAGAAAAGTGAGAAAAATGAAAAAATAAAATAAATAAAAAATAAAATGAAATAAAGTAAATTAAAAACCCCAAAACAATTCAATGGTAAAGCCGTCCGATCCCAGACTTTAATTAGTTTTCATTTCTTAAGAAAGTTAGCAGCTCCAGCTAGTGTCAAAGAACGTTCAACTGTTGCAATTGGATCTGATTAATAATATGAGTTGGTGTCCGAAAGCATGAGTAAATTAAGATTTCTTGATTGGGTCTTCCAATTTTCGTTTAGAATACATATAAGATATGGTATACCCTCTGACGTCATTTGCAAAGACTTTAGGAAGAGTTGAGAGCCTTTAGTGACTTGTATAGCTAAATTATTTATATTCATTTTATTTCATAGTTATAGTATTTGTTCTCTAATTTGATCAAAGTACAGATTTTATTATTATATTTTCAGAGACCGTGGCATCTTTTGACGTTGTTTGGTTGAAATTTTATTCCTACACATGAATGGTCTGATCTATTGCTATAGCTGACTTCCTTGATATCTTTCATCGTGAATTCTGATATTAAAATAAATAATGTCGTGCCTGTATCGCTTCTGTATGGGGTATAAACTTCAAAGGGATCGGCTAGACCACTGATTTCATTCATTTCGTATTCTCTCCTAGTTTATTACATTCTGATATTTATCTTCCCCTCTTTAAGCAGAAATCACATCTGCTTCGCGGAAAGAGGGTTTCCAGAAAAGGCCTTGTCGAGCCCGCTAACTGTAAGTTTAGTATACAGTTGGCCGTCTTACAAGGCTTTTTGCTCGCTACTAGTATTTAGTCTTCACTGATCAGCAAATATGCAATAGCGCGTATCTGATGCATTTTTAAGGTATACTTGCTATTGATTTCAGCGTTCACAGTGCGATAATTCGAAACCTATTCACACTGGCCAATACAAAACTTTGGGGGCAAAATGTCTATGGCCTGGCGCGGTTTATTTGAATTCATCCCTGTATCTTTGCCAGACAAAAAAGCACCCCATCCGCCTCCACCATCGCCCGGTCAAGTAGACCCATGGGTGTTCATGAGTATTTAAAGCCAAGGATTGGTGGTCAGAATCTGGACTTGATCTTACATAGCATGAAAATCATGGATATGAGAAATTCAGTAAACTCACATCTTTTCTGCTACCTCGTCTGAAGTTACGAACACAGGCCTGCGGCGGACCGGTCTTTCTGTCCCGAATTGCTTGTTCTTCTGTACCATACTTTCAAGGTCCATAACATACTCAAACATCCCCGTACCGAAGTCGTATTTGCCTTTCGGGTTCTCCTGGAACCAGTTCTCAATCTCAGTTCCTGTGATCTTTGCTGTGCTGTCATTGTCTCCCTGTTTAATACAACAAGTTACAAGATGAACAGTTATTCGAACGCGCAATTAGAAAATAGGAGGCGCGTACATGTATTAGGCATTACGTGCATTTATTGCTTACCATAACAGGTTTATGAATATCAACGGATTACGACTTGATATCAAATAGATGAACGGACCGGAAGAGACTTTCCCTGGAAAACGACTGTAAATTAGTAATATTTGAGATAGACGAAGCCATTATTACTTCAGCTATAAAACAGTCGTGAGTTAATGGCAACTGGGATAGACGAATCAGAAGCGATATATTTTCGAAGGCTGGAAACTTGTCCTTCCGCGCAATGACTGCGACTTTAGCTATAAAGCCTGGCGCAAACGAGAGCTATCAGCTGAGCTAACGGCCTCAATTGCCTGTCAGCTCAGGGGCTAGCTCTCGTGTGCGGGCAGTTTTTGGTGAGTTTTTGGCCTCGCGAGGCCGGAATAAAAATATCAAACTTGTGCGTGTGCAACGAACGCAAGCCAACATCTCAGCAGTTTTATTGGACCGGCCAATGAATCGCATCTCATTTTCAAGCGATTCATATTCACGACTCTTCAAAATGGTCTTGAAGAAGACGTTATGCGGGAACTGAAATCAATTTCGTGAAACATTTGCTCACCGTGTGCGCTGAAACCACACGAGAACAAGGCCCTGAGCTGACAGGCAATTGAGGCCGTTAGCTCAGCTGATAGCTCTCGTGTGCCCCGGGCTTAAAAGGATTGTGACTTCATATCAACCGAATGAAGTTCAATAGAGAAGAAAGAGAATGTTCCCGCTTCGAAATAATTCTGTGTGATTTGGTGTTGTGGGGCCCTTAACATAACTATGACTTGGCTCCTGTATTAGATAGCCATTATGTGCCGTCAATTTGCATTCCTTCCCCATTAGCGTTGGGATACACTGATTGGCATAATCAAGGAAGAAGGTCACTCTGAAAATATTGGCGAAAAGCAGTTTGTAGATAAATATTTCAGGAAGGGCGTATTCACATCAATATTAAATATTTGTTCTCTAATTTTATCATAGTACAGAATATTATTGTATTTCCAGAGATCTTGATTCCTGACGCGATGACATGAATGTCGAAATACCGATCAACAAAATGCTTCTGGCTGACATTTTCGGAGTTACCTTCCTCCTATATCATTCCCCTATTATCTCTTCAAACTAACAATATAACAGGAACAATACTTATAAGAGGATAAATGGAAGGATCAATAGATACAGAAAAATAAGTGCAAAATCGATTACTTTATCTCCATACAGCAGCCAGCAATGATCATTAGCCTTCCAGTACCATCGCCAGACTGTGGATAGAGGGTCATGAGAAGAATCCGATGTAGTTTTCGTTGAAATTCTACGGATTCGCAACGGAGAAGTTTGATCTCCCTCTCTCAGTTCGAAAGTGTCGAAATTAAGGCTGATCACCCTCCTGGCAAATGAGACAATATAACCAATTTAAACAATGAATGAAACCCAAGCCACAATATTTTGTTTTTGTTGTAGGGTTAATATGAAAAGAGCTTGTTCCCCAAATCAACAATGCGAAGCTCATGAGGTATAAGTAAGATAAAAACGAGATTCAATGGTTGCTTAAATCATCCTACGCCTTCTTTGAAGTTTAGTGTCAGATTACGGTAATTCGGTAACATTCTACTACGGAAATTGAAGACTTACCCTTTTGCTTTAAAGGTAAGACTCCCACAATTACCATCAGAGAAGGCCTCTTCCATCTCCCCATTGGGCGTCGGAGGGACGTCTTCCCAGCCTGACTGACAGCCGGAATGGATTTGCCACTGGAACGGCAGATTCGAACAGGCATGGTGGTTAAAACAGGCATTGCTGAATTTGCATGTCCCTCTCAGGAAGTATGAGCAAATATATGATTCGGTCTTGTGACGATCCTCATCCCCTCCCTTCGAAGGAGGAGCAATCGTGTCTGGGGAAGCTCCAATTGACCGAAGGTTTGGACTTGCTTCCGCATGAAGATTACTTCCTGTAAACATGGGGCTGCTAGGAGACTGTGTACCTTTTGTTGGATTATGGACCGGAGAGGACGTTACCCCGTGCCCAGTGGGTTTATCTAGGGGCTTTCCTTTCTCAGAATCGATGCTCATTGCCCCTAGCATTTTCAGCAACTCTTCCATATCTGTTTCACCAAGGCCATGTTTCGTGAGTGACGCTCTCACTTCCGGCGAGTTCAAATCATGATTTCTCTTGCAACGTTTTCCAAACGTACAAGTGCCGTTGATATAATGCTTACAGACGTGCAAATGAGGACAAATTTCTCCTTGTGCTGCGTTCCGACAGCCGTTGCCTCCAACGTTGTAAAAATGGCAAATCTCAGGAAGGCGTTTTCTGCGATCAGGAACGGTGGAACGACCCATAAGAAGAGACTTAATCTGATTATCCGTTAGTCCATCTAGCATGTATAAACTTAAAACACTTTGGTTATGATTGGTATGTAAATTATGGCCAAATCGACAAGATTTGCTTTCCTGTGTGGCAGAAAACCTACAAATTTTGGATGGATCCAAGAAAAACTTACAGGCGTGTAGCTTTCCGCAATAATCCAAACAACTTCCGGCTTGCGAAGCGTGCGTATCACATACGCTCAATTGCGTTTTCGGTATCACCACCCAAACAGTGCCTCGCTTCACCTGCAGTTTGTGGAGAATAAATAAACTCGGATATTTTTGTAAGAAACTCACCAGCTGCATTTCATCGTTGACACGAATTAGATTGGTATTAATTATGTCAGCAAGTGTTATTGTGCCATTTTGTCTTTCGGTGAGCTCGCAAACCACCTTGAAAAGAGCCTTAGCCTTCTGGTCCTCACCCTCTGCCCTGGTCACGGGCCTGCCCACTAGTTCCTGGGCCGACCCTCGTCTTCTGCCAGCCATCAGGAGAAATCGAGGTGGAGCTGAGTGTATGTTAATCCGTTGGATCAGTCCAGGAACTCACAGTAAACACCGTACTCGATTCCCTCAACTTGCCGATGCCAGACACGATTGCTTGTGATCAGTAGACATCTACAATGAAACTATGTAAAATATATGGAAATTCCGATGTGATGCTCACTGGAAATTCTTCGAAACGAAAGTGAAACCTGTTTTTCCTGACGTCACCAAGAATGAAACAACGTTCAAACATGTCGTGAATATATGGCAGCTCGATGCGGCAATGTCACATTCTCTATAAGCGATCATGTTTTGTCCTGTAAGTCAGGATGTCCTGTAAGTCAGGATGAACACACGTATTAATAAATAAACACACATAGAATGGGGAAGTTGAACAGCTATAAGCAGCGATATACATGACGCTACTATGCATAGTCGTCGCTGTACAGCTGAAATATTGTTGAACACGACGTTAAACCGTAATTCACTCTCTCTCTCGCTGCTATGCACGGTTATTTACTATGAACATTAGACCCGCTTATAAAGATACACTTATACTTACGGCAGACGTTATATTATATATTATCTGAATATTATACCCGGTGCACAGTGGGAATGCCCCATGTCTTTAATCGATCGCCATAGTATATACACAAAGCTATACCTATATTGCATGTATCTAGTTACTGTCATGTACTTACTCTGGATACATTATCTATTGACATATTTACAATCGGTACAGGTGTTATCTCAAACATGTTGAGCTGTATTATATACACCGTATCACATACATGTTATATCACGTATACCACAACCTGCGGCTACACAGACATTCCTCTGTAACCTACATTGCGACACAATGTTTTTTGTAAAAACATTCATAGCAAATGGAAACATGATAACGGCCTGCGCCAATCTAGATTGTGTAAGTTACACCGTAAATGAAATATATTCAAATTATGTCTGCTCCCGAGAGAACTATCTCCCTGTAGTGCCCCAAATGACACTTTAGGGAGATGATTCCCGAGACAGCAGACGATAAATGATTTAGTATACCGCATATCTTTGGGTTACGTCCATTTACACATGGTATATGTTTTCAGGATATAAAAGTCTGTGAAAGAGATCCGTCATTGACCAGTCAATACAAGAAGACTGGGCAGGAAATCGTCCGCGAAAGAATGTTTTGAAATATTCAGAATCAGCATACGTAGTTTTCGACAGTTGCTTCAAATTATTAATCAAGATGTACGGCGGTGAAATCCTATCGACCCTCGCCGACGCTGATAGACCGAGTGAGGAGTTTTATGGCCAAATGACCATGGCCAGTGTATTATGACATGAGCTCAACCGTTACATAACGGCTCCTTTCAGTACATCGATAGCCAGTTTCAACGAGCGGTCCGCAGTAGAAATACATGCAGGGAGGCGGTGGAATATAACGGCTACTGATTGTGTAAATGTAACACGGCTAAAGATCCTTGTTGGTGGAAAGTTCTCGCAATTCACGAGAGAGTTAACCAATTATATTTGTAAGAGGTATAAATTCTATGATATCATTCTCCATGTTTGATGACGCGATAGTTCAGTCCTTAGAGAAGAAGAATCTAATAATGTCATATTCTTACATAAGCGTACAGTACGACCATGTATTTATGGTTCTCTGAACTATTGGGAGGAGGAGAATCGGGAAGGTTACCATGATTATTAGATTTTCATAATGTAAGTATAGCTATATTCAACTAGATCCAGTCGATCCATAACGATCGAGAAGGCATCCCACTTGCACATGGAGTAAAGTAAACATTCATCCAAAGCAAAAAATTGTGGCATGATATCCCCACACCAGCTTTGGGGAGAATCCGTTAAGTTTACCTAATTTTGTTGTCTGAAAGCGAAATTCCAGTTGGTGCCATGTAGATGGGACTACGAATGTCATATTCTGGCAAGGTACCTACATACTATAGTAGTAAAGAGTCTTCCAAGTCCTAATTTCATTTTTACTGAAACGAAATTTCAACTTGATTTCCATTTGACGCTACCTAGGCACCCTACTGAATCGACAAGTGTGATTATAGGTTCAAACCGCCGGTCACGTGTCAAATCACAGTCAATGGTAGGTTTTTCGGTGCTTTCGTTATCAAGCGTGGGCGTGTGTCTGACCAGACGACAGTGACCACAGCCGAAAATGAACGATTTTCAGCATATCGATGACAGGTATGGTTACTGGTGTCCAGTCATTTTTTGAAGGCGAGATATCGTACTATATTGTCACCAAATGTAGGGTTATTACTATTTCAAGTTAACAAAAATTTTAAACATTTTTGCGGCGAGAGGTGTTTTTAGGTGTTGGTAGACAGTCCATGGTAGGTATTAGCATCGAATTATAATGTGAGGAAATGAGCACAAAATGAACACGTGGGAACTTACTACCTGCCTCATGTATCACTGAATCATTCATATCTCGATTCCTTCCACTTGTGTGTGTTTAAGAGGAATATGAACCATTAATAGTTTATTCTCTGTCTGTCTGATATTACGACAGTCCATTGTATCATCATCGGACCGATCGACAGTCCATGGTAGGTCAACAGGCACTTGTGAATGATGCACAGAGAGCACATCGTCTGATCCAATGATTCGCCAAATGGACTGTTGCCAAGACAAATGGTAGCTACCATGGACTGTCGACATATCTGATACATAATCATATGTTGCCTCATTATAACATTGCAGCTGTTATGCGGCTTCAATGTGAAGTGATCCAACCTACAGTTCATGGTCGCATGACAAATGGACTGGTGCATTCACCTATAATCATACTTGTCGATTCAGTAGGGTGCTAGGGGGGTGTATGGGTATGGACGGAACGCAATCCCAAGTGACATCTTCTGTCAAGGTATGCACGTACCAAATATGTTAATCAGTTGAAGCAGTCCAGAAACTCACAGTAAACACCGTACTCGATTCCCTCAACTTGCCGATGCCAGACACGATGGTTTGTGATCAGTAGACGTCTACAATGAAACTGTGTAAAATATATGGAAATTCCGATGTGATGCTCACTTGAAATTCTTCGAAACGAAAGTGAAACCGGTTTGTTCTGACGTCACCAAGAATGAAACAACGTTCAAACATGTCGGAGATGTATGGAAGCTCGATGCGGCAATGCCACATTCTCCATAAGCGATCATGTTTCGTCCTGTAAGTCAGGACGAACACACGCATTAATAAATAAACACACAGAGTGAGGGAGTTGAACAGCTGTCACGAGTCAGCTGTCAGCTGTTACGAGTTGTCACAGCGACACAGCTCACCAATTACCAATATACGAGTTGTCAGAGCATTTCCATCATAGCTCTCTAGATTTGTATCTAATACCGCTTATGCCGGAGCTAGGGGCCGTGTGGTCATGTCATCCAAGTTGCCACAAGAACCGGTACAATAAAAGCGTACCTGAGATACAACACATATCACGAATCGTTAGATTCTTGGTATGTGCTTTAAAATAAGTTAACCAGAGACTATACTGTGAGGTCATGTGGCTCTGTCAGTATGTCGGCACCTCTTCCCACTTCCCTTATATGTGTTGTAATAAACAGCGATATACATGACGCTACAATGCATGGACGTCGCTATATAGCTGAAATATTGCTGAACCTTAATTCGCTCTCTCGCTACTATGCACAGTTATTTACTATGAACATTTAGTCCCACTTGTAAAGATACAGTTATACCGACTAAAATTACGGCAGACGTTATAAAACGAGTACTTAAATCGTAAACCCTCAAGTAAAATTTCCATCAAATGAAAGACCTTTGCGAACGGTGTCTGAAAATATTAATTGTAATTTTTTACGATTTTATTACACAGCGTAAAATGCAAATAAAGCATGGTATTCTATGGTGGTCTGTTGTAATAATATCTTGGTCCAGTACTTGGTCTGGATACGTTATGCTTTGACATATTTACAATCGGTAAAGCTGTTATCTCAAACATGTTGAGCTGTGTTATATATACTGTACCACATACATGGAAACCACACTGCGACTACACGGACCTTCCTCTATATCGATCGATCAGATATCGCACGTCTACTACCTCTATCGCAAAATAACCTACATTGCGACACAACGTTTTTTTTAAAAAGGGTTCATAGCAAATGGGAACATTATAACGGCCTGCGCCAATCTAGATTCTGTAAGTTACACCGTAAATGGAATATATTAGTAATGTCTGCTCCCGAGAGAACGATCTCCCTTCAGTGCCCCAAATGGCACAATCAAATAATGTCTGCTCCCGAGAGAACTATCTCCCTGTAGTGCCCCAAATAGCACTTTAGAGAGATGGTTCCCGAGACAGCAGATGACAAATGATTTAGTATACCGCATATCTTTGACTTTGGGTTACTTCCATATACACACGGTGTATATATAATAATACAGGATATAAAAGTCTGCGAAAATGGCCGGTCAAATACGAGAAGACTGGGCAGGAAAACGATCACGAAAGAATTTTTGAAATATTCAGAATCTATGGCAAGCCGTTTTGGTATTTATTCATTTATTTTTGATATCAAAAAAAGAATTTTTGATATCCAAAATAGTATTTTTGATATCCAAAATAGTATTTTTGATATCAAAAATTCTTTTTTTGATATCAAAAATAAAAGTTTATTTTTGATATCGAAAATACTATTTTGGATATCAAAAATTCTTTTTTTGATATCAAAAATACTATTTTGGATATCAAAAAAAGAATTTTTGATATCAAAAATAAACCGTTTATTTTTGATATCCAAAATAGTATTTTTGATATCAAAAATTCATTTTTTGATATCAAAAATAAACCGTTTATTTTTGATATCAAAAATAGAGGACCACTTACACCAAACAGGGCCGTAGCCAGGATTTACTGAGGGGTGGTTCGCCTTCACTCCAAAAGGGCACATCATGGGGTTCGCTGTATGGGAAAAGGGGTAAATAGGGGGTTCGCTTCAGTGTTTGAAAAGGGCATTTATATGAGAAAAGTATATAATATTTCCAAAGGGGGGGGGGGGTTCGCCCGAACCCATAAACCCCCCTTGGCTACGGGCCTGCCAAAACGGAAATAATCTCTCATCTTTGGCTTCATCTCAAATAACTCATAAAAATCATAATGCGAATTACACAAATTCAATCGAAATTTTCCCCTTGTTTATTGATTGATACAATTTCACTCCTCAGTCCCGACACCCGTCGTTTGGCGCCAAAGAAAAATGGAAAAAATGGCTGATTCGGGTAACCCAGCTCAGGCTAACGCTGTTGTTAGAAATGTTGTGCAAAATGAATTGTCATCTGTACAGGAAGCGAGAGAATCAACAATTATCCGATTAAATACCAAAACGGCGCACATTTATTTTTGATATCAAAAATTCTTTTGTTGATATCAAAAATAAAGGAATAAATACCAAAACGGCTTGCCATATGGCACGCCGTTTTGGTATTTATTCATTTATTTTTGATATCAAAAAAAGAATTTTTGATATCCAAAATAGTATTTTTGATATCAAAAATAAACTTTTATTTTTGATATCAAAAAAAGAATTTTTGATATCAAAAATAGTATTTTGGATATCAAAAATAGTATTTTGGATATCAAAAATAGTATTTTTGATATCAAAAAAAGAATTTTTGATATCAAAAATAAACGGTTTATTTTTGATATCAAAAATTCTTTTTTTGATATCAAAAATACTATTTTTGATATCAACAATTCTATTTTTGATATCAAAAATTCTTTTTTTGATATCAAAAATAGAATTGTTGATATCAAAAATAGTATTTTTGATATCAACAATTATCCGATTAAATACCAAAACGGCGCACATTTATTTTTGATATCAAAAAAAGAATTTTTGATATCAAAAATAAAGGAATAAATACCAAAACGGCTTGCCATAAGAATCAGCATACGTAGTTTTCGGCAGTTGCTTCAAATTATTAATCAAAATGTACGGCGGTGAAATCCTATCGACCCTCGCCGACGCTGATAGACCGAATGAGGAGTTTTATGGCCAAATGACCATGGCCAGTGTATTATGACATGAGCTCAACCGTTACATAACGGCTCCTTTCAGTACATCGATAGCCAGTTTCAACGAGCGGTCCGTAGTAGAAATACAGGGAGGCGGTGGAGTATAACGGCTACTAATTGTGTAGATGTAACACGGCTAAAGATCCTTGTTGGTGGAAAGTTCTCGCAATTCACGAGAGAGTTAACCAATTATATTTGTAAGCGGTATAAATTCTATAATATCATTCTCCATGTTTGATGACGCGATAGTTCAGTCCTTAGAGAAGAAGAATCTAATAATGTCATATTCTTACATATGCGTACAGTACGACCATGTATTTATGGTTCTCTGAACTATTAGGAGGAGAATCGGGAAGGTTACCATGATTATTAGATTTTCATTATGTAGGTATAGCTATATTCAACTAGATCCAGTCGATCTATAACGATCGAGGAGGCACATGGACTTGCACATGGAGTAAAGTAAACATTCATCCAAAGCAATATATTGTGGCATGATATCCCCATATCAGCTTTGGGGAGAATCCGTTAAGTTTATCTAATTTTGTTGTCTGAAAGCGAAATTTCAATTGGTGCCATGTAGATGGGACTACAAATGTCATATTTTGGCAAGGTACCTACATACTATAGTAGTAAAGAGTCTTCCAAGTACTAATATCATTTTTCTGAAACGAAATTTCAAGTTGATCTCCATTTGACGCTACCTATGGGGGTGAATGGACGGAATGCAATCTCAAGTGACATCTTCGGGCAAGGTATGCACATATCAAATATGTTAATCAGTTGAAGTAGTCCAGAAACTCACAGTAAACACCGTACTCGATTCCCTCAACTTGCCGATGCCAGACACGACGGTTTGTGATCAGTAGACATCTGCAGTGAAACTATGTAAAATATACGGAAATTCCGATGTGATGCTCACTTGAAATTCTTCGAAACGAAAGTGAAACCTGTTTGTCCTGACGTCATCAAGAATAAAACAACGTTCAAACATGTCGTGGGTGTATGGAAGCTCGATGCTGCAATGCCACATTCTCCATAAGCGATCATGTTAGGACGAACGAACACACGCATTAAGGATATCTATCCCCTTAGAGGCAGTTTTTGCACCCCCGTGACAATTTGTCTTCTGTACCAATAAATATACAAGATAACCATAATAAACTATATATTTTATGAAAGCGTATATCGTAGGGATTCCACCTATATGATTTGTATATCCGACACTGCTATTGTGTAGCAATTATTCCAATTTAAATTAATTCAAACGAAAACAATAGTGTCCATTTTTCAATTTAAATTTCATGAAAACTGTTGGTCTTGTTTCAACTTTGATGGTATACCTAGGTAGGAGACAATTTGAACTAGTAAACCTTATCTCATTTTTTTTAATTTTTGCCTGGTTTTGTTTTTACAGCAATTTTACTAAAATAAATTGAAAAAAACGTACTATTTTACGATCATTTGTCTTTAAAGTTGAATAATTAAAAAACAAAGCCAAACTTACAAAAAGTGAGATATATTTACTAGATCACCTTATAAGTAATAAGCATGCCAAATTTCAAAAGCGTAGCATGGATACTTTTCGAGAAATAAACGTTTAAATTTCGGATTTTGTAAAAAAATGAAAGGCTAGAAATCTGGCAAAATGTGTCCAGCTGAACATCTGAAGAATTAATCCTAATTTTTTGCTTGAATTATATTGTCAAATACATTTTTTATCTGTCTTACGGGACCTACTCGAATTCCTATTTATTTTTGATAACTATTACACTAAGTTTATTCATCAGTGTGCTTTAAAATCCAATTTAAACTTTAAGAACTTGAGAAATGTTAACACTTTTGCTATTTACTTCACGGCGGGTGTCTGAGTGTCAATTAACAATACAATAGGCACTCAGACAGCTTTAAACGACTTAAAATAGACAGTAGCGTGAAAGGTTAATCTCTTCCCAGCTGGATATTGGACCACCTAAAAGGCAATGTATTTATTTTTTCAGTGCCTCAGAAACTGAATTTTTTATCCTAATATTGAAGCACTTCTACTTAGAATTTTGATTTCATTTTGTTCACCAAATGTTAGACAAGATAGTGAATATTTGAATGAAGAAATAAAAGAAAAATGACAAATTTTGACCCTCTAACGGGATAGCTATCCTTCATAAATAAACACACACACAGTAAGGGAGTCAAACAGCTATAAACAGTGATATAGTAACATGACGCTACAACGCATGGACGTCGCTATATAGCTGAAATATTGCTGAACGCGACATTAAACCTTAATTCTCTCTCTCGCTACCATGCACAGTTATTTACTATGAACATTTAGTCCCACTTGTAAAGATACAGTTATACCGACTAAAATTACGACAAACGTTATAAAACGAGTATCTAATTACACATGAGCAGTGTGACTAACGTCACAGGACCTACGAAGTAGAGTAGGCATTAGGACTCGATCGCATTTTCATTGAGATATGATGTGACCCTCCCCTACGGTACGTTTCATCATAATATGGTACATGTACAACCTTCCATAACAGCCATAGGTTCTCTTTATAACATGCCTTTTGTGAGATTGAGCAAGATTATATTCTGGGTATTTATATATTTACATCGATGTGTTCGTGCCACAAAAAATGAAAGTATATTGGTGAATGTTCTGGTCATTTAGTGATCCGGCCCTGGTACATCAAGCAGTTGAATAGACTCGGAGTTAAACACATTAATACTGGGTTTCACCCATCTTCATTTTATCCAGCCAATTTCTACGTTCTCACTTCGAACCTGCCTTGATCTATCTGACCCCTTCAGCGTTCAAAATCCGAGGTGTAAATTTCACCAGCTAACGACGGAAGAACCAATCAGAACGTACACATCGATTGCGAGTGAAGCACATAGAGTGACATCATCCTCTATTAGCGGCGTCCTTCCTCCTGATATGGTGCCCACTAATTAGGCCAGCCAATCAATAGCGCTCTTGTGCGACCCATTTCGAATTTCAAATGTTTTCGAGGTCAGTGACGTCTCGTGTCTATTTATAAGTTATTTGAACATTGAAGGGAAGTTCGAAGTGGGAACGTAGAAATTGGCTGGATAAAATGAAGATGGGTTTCACCAGCCTCCGTCTATAAATAGTTCGCTCAGCTGTATTGAGGTCGCTGTCCTCAGATCTTGCGGTTGAATCCAACAGCAAGAGAGCACCAGGCATGCCAGGGCTGTTCCCAAATTCCATGGTGTCATGTTTCCCTCGCTTAAATTATCGGACTTTTCTCCGTATGATCTGTAATAATATACTGAAGTGTTAATTATAAATCTAATTTTAATCAGAATTATTTCAGATCAGAACTAGCTGGTAACAATGCCCTAATGCTCGTTCATGCCAAAAATCAAGGTTATAATGTCAACGGTTCTCCTTATTTTGCCGACGAAAGGATTCGGATGGACTGACTGACTCACTCATTACCGGACAATTTGCGATCTGTAGCCTACTTCGTAGGAATATACACACGTCTTTACACAGATTATCATACACCGGGCACAGTGGGAATGCTACATATCTTTAACCGATCGCCATAGTTTCTACACAAAGCTATACCTATATTGCTCGTATCTAGATACTGGCATGTACTTGTTCTTGATACATTATGTTTTGACATATTTACAATCAGTAAAGTTTTTATCTCAAACATGTTGATCTGTGTTATATTCACCGTATCAAATACATGTTATATCACGGAAACCCACAGCGGCTTGTAGCTGGTCGGTTATTAATTAGGAGGAGAGTATATATAAATATTAATATCATAATTAATAACCGACCAGCTACAAACCACACTCTGCGGCTCCACGGACCTTCCTCTATATCGATCGATCAGATATCGCACGTCTACTACCTGTATCGCAAAATAAACCAGGTGAGTGAAGTTGGACCTCAGTTAACAGTTCACAGTTCACAATTCGAGATGGACCAGTCATTACCTAAATAACCTACATTGCGACACAATGTTTTTGATAACGGTCTGCGCCAATCTAGATTCTGTAAGTTACACCGTAAATGAAATATATTCAAATAATGTCTGCTCACGAGAGAACGTTCTCCCTGCACAACCTCCAAACAGGGTTATCTCCCCTTTTGCCAGTCGATCGACCCTGCCCTGAGTCAATTCAATCTAATTAAAATTAAATCCTATCTGCTCCCCATTTGGATATTTCGCTTGTAGGATCTAACAGGCTTGCATTAACTCGCGTGTTAACCAATCCCGAGAACGCTTCATAGTGCATTGAAGGGAACATTCATGACAAAGAATTTTTGGTTGGCTCAGCCGAATTAGCCGACTCGCTGGCCGGGTGTCTTTTCATGTTGCCGCGCAACCTCCCCACAGCGCATGCTCCATTTCGCAGGCTCCATTACCATCCCTGCCACCAATAGCGGAAGTTGACCTTTACTACGTTGCTATGACGTTTAGGGGAAACCAACCAACGCACGATTCAGTTTGAATCCGGCCGAACAACTCCTGTAGTGCTGCACATGAGCGAACTACTTTCCATATACTCTGTCCAGATAAACAGGGAAAATTATCTCCAGATAATTTTTTTTAACGCTAGGTCAACGGAGGTATTATGCAGACTTGAAAAGTAATCGAAATGTTCGGTAAACATCTATTTTACTATATATGATGTAACTTCCGGCGATGTGCGCGAAGGCCCCGAATCCTTTCCAAAAATCTGACTGGTGGCTGGGGTGTTATTAGACCCCCAGCGAGGTGGCTGGTTGCCGCGGTCCCGACATTGTGGCACCATCATACGGGGTAGATATATGGACTGATCTTTGGTGTAAACATTGGGGTAATTGGACACAATGAACCTATCTCCCCTCCCCGACTGCAAATGGATGAGTCCAGATGCGACCATGATGTCATAATGCTTTTAAATATCCATGGTTATGGGCGCCCAGAACACCAAATTCAATTGAAATACGTAAGATCCTATATAGCGACATGTACGATTGGGGAGTATTGATAGGATATTAATTTATTAAGATTGGAGTCAATTATACAGGGAGAAAAAACGCCCTAGCAGTCTCCGCATAGTGGGTCTTCACCAAGCTTTATCATATCTCAGAGAAGCACGTAGACTTTTGATAGGCTGACAGACCTCATGTGTGATGCTGTATTGTCAACTTGCTGGTCGAATATATATCGTATACCCCCGTCGCCAAGGGCAACGAACAGGTGTTCACTAGATTCCATCGTCTGCTAAACAAAATGACTGAATCAGGCAAACGTTTCGCGTCTCACACGGACGATGAAGTTGTTGAAAAGCGGGCTAATATTATTTCCAGCAACACAAAAAAATCGAACAAAGCGTCCGCCAGAACTTTGAAGTATTACCTGAAAGAGAAGGGACAGAGTGAAGAATTCGAAGGATTCTCGGCCGAGAGGTTAGCAGAGGTACTCAGTCATTTTTATTTGGATGCCCGAAAACAAGACGGAGAATTGTACAAAACATCCACTCTCGAAAACTTTCGACATTCTCTGAATCGTTACCTGAAGGCCCCACCGTATTTGAAAACTTTTGATTTGATTAGAAATTCGGAGTTTAATGAAGCCAACGAGTGCTTCAAAACCGCACTTGCAGAGTTGAAGGCATCTGGAAAAGGCGACACCGATCATTATGAGCCCATAAACGAGTCCGATCGTTGTAAACTCTACAAGTCTGTTCTCATGTCCCCAAAAACCCCAACTGGGCTTGCAAATAAAGTTCAGTTCGATGTACGTCTGTTCTTCTTTAGAAGGGGAGTGGAGAATATGGAAAAGATGACAAAAAACACATTCATCATCAAGCGGGACCCGAAAACTGGGCAGAGGTATGTGAAAAAAAGGAGGATGAACTCACAAAAAATCGCCGGGCCCAGCAAAAAGAGGGTGTTACCGGATTCATGCCTGAAGAAGAAGGTTCCCCGTTCTGTCCTGTTGCTTCATTCGAAAGTTATATCTCCAAACTCCATCCGAAATGTGATCGCTTGTGGCAGTACCCGGTTGATAGTTTCCTCGACGACGATAAAGTTTGGTATTATAACAAACCTATTGGGAAACACCGCTTGGCAGCCTTCATGACCAACCTGGGCACTCGTCTGAAACTTTCTGAACCATACACTAACCACAGTATACGAGCAACCGGCATCACCATCCTTGGTAGAAACAACTATTCAGCATCTCAAATAATGGCTGTAACAGGTAACAGATCTGTCTCGTCGCTGTCGGTTTACCAGCGAGTAAGTGATGGCGAGAAACTGCAAATGGGCCACACGGTTGCGTCAGTAGCCTTTCCTGACACGATGGGTTCAACCCGAAAGACGAATACCGGTACGCATACACTTCCAGTAAATGTTCTTGTCAAACCCCATCCTGCAGAAACTGTGACATCATCTTCTCAGTACCCTGCACCCACGTCAAATGATGCCACGTCGGCCATGTTACACACCCAGGATGTACGAGCAGAAGGCCATGCCGACGACTTTGATTTTGATCTTAATCAGCTGTTTTGTGAATTCGACAGCACCGCTGTCCCGCCCACATCGTGTGACATTCCCACAGCTATCCTGGTCGCCGCAAATCCCTCAGCTCCAATGTTCAATAACTGCACAATAAATGCAATCAACATGATCGTGCGAAAATGAAGCAAATACCTATACTTCTGCCAAATTGTGCAGGACAGTTTGATTTTTCCGATTTTTCTCTCGAACTGTAAATTTAAGTCAGTTCATGTTGGTCCTTCTCCTGTGTGATGTTATGGAAACATGACACAAGTGACACTGTCGAGTGACACGGTGTTGAATTATAGACAGAATGGAAATGTAACAGTTCACACGTGTATTTGAAACTTACATATCCACGCAACAGATGTGAATCCGGAACGGGTCTTTCGATGTATTTATTAACAAAAGGTATATAATCTAGACATTATACTCGTCGATGGCTATTAAATATTAAATATGAAATTGAGATTAAGCTTAATGTTCCAGTATTTTATACGTTTCTGATTTTCAGAATAGAACATAAGAGATGAAGCTGAATTTGAAGTTAGATTGTTCATTCTTTATCACCGAAGCCCACCGGTATTTCACACGGAAACCGGGTTCACTGTTCACGGATTACAGTATATGTTATCGTTATCTTTGCTCCTCCCTTAGTACGTTTTAAAGATGAGGATTGTAAAAATGATACATTTGTCTTTGTGTTCATTTTTTCCGGTGCATGCAGTGGATCGTTCTGAAACCAGTGCAAGTCCGATCGAAGTCCGTTCCATTATGTCGGCCTTGAAGTCCAAAGTGATTCTTAATGCTCTGAGATATGATAAATTCGTTATACATCGCCCTTCCGGGGTAATACGGGATTCGATTTGGTTTCTCTCGCCATATTTTTCCGAGGCGCAGCCGAGGAAAAATATGGCGAGAGAACCCAAATCTCATCCCGTATTACCCCTGAAGGGCGACGTATAACTAATAATGTAGCCCTTGGCGGAGATTAAAAGCGCGAGATTATCCGAACTGTTCTGTATCGCAACAACTTGAATTAACCAGAATTAATCAACTGCAGCACATCTGGGGATTTGGCAGACAAAAGACAGCAAACAATCGGTGGTTACGGGTAATTAAATTAAAGTGGTCTTCTCTTTACAACAACAACAACAACAACAACATTAGGCCTACATCAAGGCTAACGGTCGTTTGTTTGAAAATAAATCAGCGATGCTTGTTTTGTCGGGATCAAATGGTCCCACACATTCACATCTGCAAAATTACACATCCTTGTATTTAGTATGTGGATAAGGATTGTTTTTGGCTGGTAAAATTCAGGTTTTGTGGAATGATGTTTTGGTACATGGCTATATGTAAATTGACTGAGAGCAGGGTCGATCGACTGGCAGAAAAAGGTCGATCGACTTTTTGGGGGTTGCTCCCTGCAGTGCCCCAAATGGCACATTCAATTAATGTCTGCTCCCGAGAGAACTATCCCCATGTAGTGCCCAAAAGAACACTTTAGGGAGATGGTTCCCGAGACAGCAGATGATAAATGATTTAGTATACCGCATATCTTTGGGTTACTTCCATATACACATGGTGTATATATAATAATACAGGATATAAGTCTGCGTAAATGGCCAGTCAAATACGAGAAGACTGGGCAGGAAAACGACCGCGAAAGAATGTTTTGAAATATTCAGAATCAGCATACGTAGTTTTCGACAGTTGCTTCAAATTATTAATCAAGATGTACGGCGGTGAAGTTCTATCGACCCTCGCGGACGCTGATAGGCCGAGTGAGGAGTTTTATGGTCAAATGACCATGGACAGTATATTATGACATGAGCTCAACTATTACATAACGGCTCCTTTCAGTACATCGATAGTTGGTTTCAGCGAGCGGTCCGCAGTAGAAATACATGCAGGGAGGCGGTGGAGTATAGCAGCTACTAATTGTATAGATGTAACACGGCTAAAGATCCTTGTTGGTGGAAAGTTCTCGCAATTCACGAGAGAGTTAGCCAATTAAATTTGCAAGCGGCATAGATTCTATAATATCGTTCTCCATGTTTGATGACGCGATAGTTCAACCCTTAGAGAAGAAGAACCTAATAATGTCATATTCTTACATAAGCGTACAGTACGACCATGTATTTATGGTTCTCTGAACTATTGGGAGGAGGAGAATCGGGAAGGTTACCATGATTATTAGATTTTCATAATGTAAGTATAGCTATATTCAACTAGATTCAGTCGATAGATCACGATCGAGGAGGTATTCCACTTGCACATGGAGTAAAGCAAACATTCATCCAAAGTAATATATTGTGGCGTGATATCCCCACACCAGCTTTGGGGACAATCCGTTAAGTTTATCTAATTTTGTTGTCTAAAAGCGAAATTCCAGTTGGTGCCACGTAGATGGGACTGCAAGTGTCATATTTTCACAAGGTAACTAAAGAGTTTTCTCCTAATTTCATTTTGCTGAAACGAAATTTCAACTAGTTCTCAATTTGACGCCATCTAGGGGGGTGTATGGACGGAATGCAATCCCAAGTGACATCTTCTAGCAAGGTATGCACATACCAAATTCGGAAAGAATGTAATCGTTCTAATATTATTATCTAGAAACAAACTTTACAGTTTACTCCAGGTGGCACCACCTTTGGGTATATTCAAAAAGAAAGTTATCCTCAGAAAGTTATTGTGACACGATATTCACACATCAAATTTGGAATTTTGTACGAAAACGAAATACCAGTTTGCCCCAAGATGGCATATTCGGATGGAAAGCGATCCCTAGAAAGTCATTGTGACAGGATATTCAAACACCAAATCACTGATCCACTAAGTTCAATATATGACCATTACACAGACATGAATGAGTATCAATTAGCCATGGCTGTGAACCAATCACTGAATGTGGTATAGATGCAAATGAGACTATATCAATATAGAGATCATACATTGAACCAATGGTCAGTCACTACTGTCTCCCTCCACTGTGACCGCAACTTTACAATAGGTTGAAATGGGTATCTTCTGCTGGACAGGAGCAACAAATATGAAGCTGATTGAAAAGGGCATTCAAAACTTATCTGACAGATAAGATTTCCAAACGCAAAATTTGCGTTTTAGGGAAATTGTAGAAAACAAGCAAGTGTCACGTTTAGAAACTAACAAACACACAAGGATGGCTAATAACTAAACATGGATATCGATCAGACGGCCATAACTAAGAAAATCCTAACGAAACAATTACGAAAATCCGAGACACAGAATTACATGGCCTCCTTTTTAAAATTCCTTTATCAGTCTAACTGACCATCATCTCGTGAAATTTCAGCATTTGATCTCTTAGCGTAGTTTCTCCATTGCTGAGATATTGTCTTTCTTAGCTATTTCGTCTGATTCATCTTCATTGTAGCTTTAATTTAAATGCATAATTATACTCCTCCCTGACATGATTGGCAAATATCTTTTTCGAGTCACATCTGAACACTACGTGGTTTTTTGCTTATATTTAATACATTTGCGAGCATTACTTGGTTAAACTTTCTCTCTAGGAAAGGTGATTTCTTCGAACTCACGGAACAGTATTCATCTTCATTCAACTTTCTTGCGATCGTGTATGTGATCCCTTTGTAATGATCTCAGATGTTCACATGAATTAAACAAACAAGACCGCGATTGTGAACATGTTGGACAAACGAAGGAGCTGAAGGATACGTCTACCCAAATATAAGAAACCAGGATCTGTTTACGTCTAATTTTTTTTATCGATGCTAGCGTTCATGTATTAGCAAACTAGTGACATATAGTAGTGCAAAATAATACTGAAACGATTAAAGAGATCGTAAACCCTCAAGTAAAGTTTCCATCAAAAGAAAGACTATTCCAAACAGTGTGGAAAAATATTTATTGTAATTTTTTACGATTTTATTACACAGAGTAAACTGCAAATAAAGCATGGTATCCTATGGTGGTCTGTTGCAATCATATTCAGGTCCAGTGACGTCGCACTGCCTTAATACATATATTTTAAACTGTGTATGCACTTTCCAATGCTTGATTCAAGCTTAAGGTGTGTATACTTTGAGTTTCAACACAGACTCACTGTTCCAATGTGCATGTTTCACCAAAATCGGGGAGATGGTAACTCATAAGTGTCAAGTCAATTTGAATTTTGCATTTAATTTCCCCGATTTTGGTGAAACATACACACTGGAACAGTGAGTGTATGTTGAAACTCAAAGTATACACACCTTAAACTTGAGGGCGACAAGTAACGTGCAACATGAACTAAAGTTTCAATAGCTCCCTCCAACCCAATACAAAGATCACGCTTTCGATGTCCGTGTGGATTGTTTTGTCGATCAATTGATGGGAATTGGTCTGTCTTCTAAAACAACATCGGATAAATCTACATCTTCGCAGTAATTATGAGACTCGGTACGAATTCGTACAAGAATGTAGGACAAGTTAAATTTAAGTGAATATTTGAATTACAACATTTGGAATGAGAGGCAATATGGTGAGATCATTTATTTACATATACCCAAATAATGTATCGAGTTTGTAATTTTTGGAACAGTGAACTGAAAATTGATCAAAATTTTGAATTGGCAGATAGCTCCATACATGATAAGTGAACTGGTAATCGTGACCTGAATATCATGTCCGCGAGTTTGTAATCATTTATCTGGGACGGAAACCTGGTAAAATTAAAGTGATATATGTATACGATGAACGGTAGAGCTTCGTATCGTATCCTTCATTTGGCTCCGATATATGCCGTAGATACGACGAACTATATTTAATAACACACAGAGATAAAATTCTTTCATGTCAAACTCCAATGTGAAGTCCACTTGTCAATCGAAGACCATAGCAAATTCTTTCTGGAACGAAAATACAGGCTTTGTGTTTTTGACCCAAATCCATAGTTTTTATATAAAAAAAATCACTACTACCCACATGACGGTGTGGAGGCTAAGAATGTCCGGTGGCTACGAGTGTCTGGCCCCTATCTTCTAACCCAGCTAGGACATATTTCTCCACATTCTTCCTTGGTTGCAACAGAAAGGGATATGAGAAGGGACATTAATCACCAGGACATTCTTGTCCATTACATCGGCATTCATTTTCTTCAAGTCCAAGCATAACTGACACTATTTTATCTGCACCTTTTCCAGTTGATGGAACAGGAGATGAACGCACTGTGCTTTCAGATATTACGTTTTGTGTTCACTTCCAAGAACTGACGACAAGGAAATGGGTATAGGAAGTTCTATGATAACACAAAGGTCATCCAAATCGAGTGTTTGAATCCCAGACAAAGGAAACGTAATGCTTCCTCGCTGTATATCCCATAAACGTAATGCTTCCTCGCTGTATATCCCATAAACGTAATGCTTCCTGGCTGTATATCCCATAAACGTAATGCTTCCTCGCTGTATATCCCATACACAGCCCAGTGATACTCAATGATAAATCTCCAACAATCTGTCCGAACATATCTTTGACTATTCCAATGTAATACAAACAATATAAAAAAGTTATCTGAATCAGTCCATGACCTTTATAATATGGTACCAATAATGGTGAATGATGGAGAGTGTTCTTTATATTTATGCAAATGTTATGATCAATTAATTTCAATTTCATAGCCTAGTCTAATTCCTTGTGCCTCTGAGATGTGGACCAGCTCCTCTTTGACCGCCGTTGCAGTGTTCGCCCCTTTCACACTGGACCCCAACGTGGTCACCGAGAGAACATTTACATCTCGAACATTTCATCGCGTTCCTCCAAAATCCACAGAAGTCACAGAAAAGAATGTTTCCAATACTGCAGCAATAACAACAGACTCTCGAACATTGCTTGCAATAGACGTCACCAAAGCAGACGTTTTCCTTTCCGAAAGGAAGTTGATTGGAGATTCCTTCCTGACCAGTCGCGACTGCAGTGCCCAAACTCAGGGCGTTTTTCATCAGGTTACTACTCAGTAATCCTTGTAAAAGATCTGAAAAGACAAATATATTTAACGCAAAATAACTATTCGGTGTTATAACGTGCTGCATGTTTGGGGCAAAATGTCTTTTTAAATTTTCGTGTCAGATTCAAGTGTCACGTTTTCCGCTATGGTATCACTCTTGTAGACACATGGTGCATGTATTCCTCGACGGGGAACTGCGCTCGCGGTTACTGTTCATTCTGTCAACTGTACTGAAAGTACTATCCTCAATGTATGATCCGATATGAAGATGTTGGTATCCGACCTTGTTACCTTTGCATGGGGATATAGCGACCAGCAGCTCCGTTGATAGATCCTGTATCACAGCGGGCCCGACCGGCACTTTCACCACTTGACCCGAACTTATCAATGAAAATTCAACTTCTTTATTAATATTACCAGGCCTGATATACGATATATAATCACATGAAATACGTGTGTAAAAAGACATCTCTCGCACAGAAACATCAAACTGATTGATATTTTCTCTCTTTCTAATATCCAGTGCGGTATAGGTTTGTACATATATGTAATAAAATAGCATTAGAGAGAATACACACCGTTACGCGGTTTCTGTCGAACTTCACGAATTTCGCTTCTGATATATCTCAAGGTTACCTAGGCTGTGATTAGATGAATATAAGCGACCACAATTACCTTCATGTCGAGCTGGAACTCCTTGGAAAACATTGCTGACACTGCAGTTCGGACCGTATTGATTAACGTTACATTCTCTTGGGCTGTTTACAGTTGGGCTGCTGGCAGATGAGGGGACGGCATCATATGTTTTTCCCGATATGCCCTTCAACAAAACAATACACATACACTGATCGAGATATAAATTTTATATCCTTGAGTTAGATTCGGTCTACTAATAAGCGTATAATCTCGTGGAGTCTCAATTACAGCAAATGTGTGCGTGAAATTTTGGAGAAGTGCTTCTTTATATGTAAGCATTTACTGTACAGATTAACAGATTAACAATTTCATATTTTCGATGGATAGTAGCAATGGAGAATTAAATCTGTTTGTCCTGACGTCAACAAGAATGAAATAACGTTCAAACATGTCGTGGATGTATGGAAGCTCGATGCGGCAATGCCACATTCTCCATAAGCGATCATGTTTCGTCCTGTAAGTCAGGACGAACACACGCGTTAATAAATAAACACACAGAGAGTGAGGTAGTTGAACAGCTATAAACAGCGATATACATGACGCTACAATGCATGGACGTCGTTATTTGCTGAAATATTGCTGAACGCGACGTTAAAGCTTAATTCTCTCTCTCGCTGCTATGCACAGTTATTTACTATGAACATTAGTCTCACTTGTAAGATACAGTTATACCGACTAAAATTTATACCGTCATAAAACGAGTACTTAAATCGTAAACCCTCGAGTAAAGTTTCCATCAAATGAAAGAGCATTGCGAACAGTGTCGGAAAATATTCATTGTAATTAGGTCTTTCCATATCCAATGGATAGACCTATTGTTATTCTACTGATTATTATTATGCTATCCAAATTTGTGTCCAACGAAACGTCCTCAAAGCCTCACTGTAGAGCTTAGATATACGTCCGAAGTTATGCATATTATTTGGACAACTGACCTTGACCTTGACCTAATGAGATATAGGCGATCAAAGTTAAATTTGATTTTGCGAATATTGAGCAAACGGATTGGAAGACGAAGCTGACATTTGGAAAGCATATGTTTGAAGTTTTTCTCAACAAAATGAGCGAATAAAATAAGTAGGTCAGACAAGCAGTTTTCGAGTACTCTCCAATGGTGCTGTTTTTCGTGTCTTCGGTGTACAGTCAAAACTAAAGAACATATCTGAAAGAAAGTTGATGGTTGGTAAGTGTTACATATGGCCATGCTGTAGTTATATTTTTGAATTGTTACGTAACAAGAAAATATCTCCCCCCGTTATTTTATAAGGAAAAAAGGTACGGCATTGATACTCCTAATATTAATGAATACTTTAATGACCGAAAAGAATGTGACCTTCAATTTGACCTTTGACCTCCAGGAGCGTCTCTATATGAGTGCAAAGTTTGGTGGTCAAATCTTGAACGGCTAATGCGATCAGCCTGAAATAAGGTCACGTGACCTACATCATGTCGCAAGGTCACCACTTGTCTCAGAACTCGGCCTTGACATTGACCTTTGAAGTGGTAAGCACCCAAATATCGAAAATACGGCTTCCATTTTCTGAAAAACTAACGCACTGGCAATTACAAAACAATGAAACAATAGTGAGCACAATATTGTCTTTCTGTTGGTGCTACTTATAAAACGATCCGATCTGACCTTGACCTTGAATATCGCACAATGTAAAAAACATTGTTCGCATTTTTCTCAAAACTACGACATGCAGGAATAGGAATCTGTAATTTAGTACATTTGTACCCCATGATACAGGTATGACGTCACTAAATTTTCAACCTGACCTTGACCTTGGTTTTTGAGATATGGCCACCGACAGTTTTCAGACTACAGCGCCATAACTTGAAAACTGTTAGAAATTCTACCTTGAAATTTGCACATGAATGTAGGTCATTATATGACGTAACAGTAAAACATTAGAAACCATCAAGATATACCAGAAAGAATAGAACATAATTAGCAATTTGTGAAATTTACGCTTTATTCAAATTTTACGAAAAGTATTAACTCAATCATCACTATATTTACCTATTATTGAGAGAATATATATATGTTCCTGAAATTTCAGGAATGTAGCTTTGATAGGTTTAGAGATATTAAAAAACCAATTTCCCTAACTAATAAGCGGCTAAATGGTTCTCTCGTTCTGTTTGTGGTCATTCGTTGATTGCATCTATTCAATGGTCGCTGTCAATTTCGCTATAGCGATTCGGCTGTAGCACTCGAGGCATTCCGTGCTGGCGATAAAATTAATGTCGTGTTACATGACGGGGCTGGCTCATTTTTGAAAACCTTATAACTCTTGAACCGCAATAGATACGGACTTCTAATTTATTGCCTGGTACTTCCAAGAATGAGTTCGTTCGTTGACAATAATCCCGTATTTCCTGATACAAATGCAATTATGGAACCAATTTTGCTTCATGTCACATGACCATCGATATTTAGGGTCATTTTGTCGGGCAGAAAATCAATCTGTGAGAGGCACAGTCTCCAGGCGACCAAAACCCAAGCTTAACTTTCTCCATTCAAGCCATTGTTTGGACTCCAGGGACAATTTTCTAAACACATTCAACGTACTAACATTTTCGGATCGATGAAGGAGCCATCTAGGGCCCAAATAAAGCTCAGAAATGTGTTCAACAGCTGTCGCTTACCAATATAAGCAGGTTTGTGAGAAGAAAAACGCAATAAAAAACTATAAGGTAGTAACAAGCAATGTGAAAAAAAATGTGCCTGTGCGTGTAAAGCGACCAAACGATCAAAGCGGCCCGCGACAATGTATTTACTCATTTGCAGTAAGAAGGGAAAGACCGCGTCATTGTACCAACAATGTCTAGTTTTTTATGATTTTGTTACACAGAGTAAACTGCAAATAAAGCATGGTATCCTATGGTGGTCTGTTGCAATCATATTCAGGTCCAGTGACGTCGCACTGCCTTAATACATATATTTTAAACTGTGTATGCACTTTCCAATGCTTGATTCAAGCTTAAGGTGTGTATACTTTGAGTTTCAACACAGACTCACCGTTCCAATGTGCATGTTTCACCGAAATCGGGGGAATTAAATGCAAGATTCAAAGTGACTTGACACTTATGAGTTACCTTCTGCCAGATTTTAGTGAAATATATATTCAAATAATAACTATCTCCCTGATGTAGTGCCCCAAATAGCAAGAATGTTTTGAAATATTCAAAATCAGCATACGTAGTTTTCGACAGTTGCTTCAAATTATTAAACAAGATGTACGGCGGTGAAGTTCTATCGACCCACGGCGACGAAGTTCTATCGACCCACGGCGACGAAGTTCTATCGACCCACGGCGACGAAGTTCTATCGACCCACGGCGACGAAGTTCTATCGACCCACGGCGACGAAGTTCTATCGACCCACGGCGACGCTGATAGACCGAGTGAGGAGTTTTATGGTCAAATGACCATGGCCAGTGTATTATGACATGAGCTCAACCATTACATTAC
>JAVTVY010019128.1:0-70664 GCA_036873755.1 Hanleya hanleyi
ATGATCTCTCTCACAAACTCTTGAAAACAGAGAAGTCGCTTAAAATAGAGAAGGGTGAAAATGCCCGCCTGCGGTCCAAAACTGACAAACTCTTGAAAACGGAAGAGTTGTTTGCAGTAGAGAAGGCTGAAAATGCCCGCCTGCGGTCCAAAATTGACCAACTTGACAGTGAATCGTGTAAACTGCACTCAATTGTTAAGGAGTCTCAACAGACAATCAAATGTCAAAATGAGGAGATAGCCCTGGTTGCTAAAATGCTGAGCAAGGTTAAGGAGGAATCCGCAGAAGATATCCAAAACGAGTTAACAATCAAAACAAGAAACTCTGTTTGAAAGACAAAGAAATAGATATTTTACAGGAAATGAATGCTAAGCTTGTAAATGAGAAACGTACACTCATGAATGAAATGTCTGCAATGCAAGCTGATGTTGGCAAAATATCGAACTTGACACAGAGTCCCCTATCAGAATCTACAGGTATCCTACCTACGCTCCACCCTGCATCACCTGCTCAAACACGTGTAAATCCAACCTGGTTAAGTGAGCCTCCTCCTCCTCCTCCTCCTCCTCCCAGATCATCGCCACAGCCAAATAAAACCCTGCTGATAGGTTCCTCAATCCTCAAGCATGTCAAAACTAAAGGCTTGAGTGAAGATGTTCATGTCCGCACACATAGGGGGGCAGTAGTCAAAGACATTCAATATCACCTGGAGAACATGGATCTCTCCTGCTATTCCTCTTTAGTACTTCTTTGTGGGGGAAATGATGTGAATGATGGAAAGTCAACTACCCAAATCATAGAAGACTATCGTCAGCTACTCGGTGCTATCGAACAAAAAACAAGGGTGAATGTCAGGGTGTCTGGTCTTCCTTCGAGACGTGACGCGGATGTGAAAGAGCTGAATCTAGCCCTTCAACAACTATGTGCAGATGAAGGTCTCGATTTCATAGAGCAGTATGACTCATTCGTTGCTCTAAATGGAAAGCCAGTCTCCATCCTACTGGCAACAGATCAGATTCATCTCTCTCTGAGGGGCACAGCCCAACTACTTCAAACTATCCATGCAGCCATCCCTATTATCAAGGAGAAGTCACGTGATGGGCCAAATCATCGCCCTTATGACCAACCAAACCGTACACGTCCTTATGACGAGCCCATTCATGCACATCATAACTATGACGAGCTAAACCGTCCACATCGTCCTTATGACAAGCCATTCCATTCATTTCATCCATATGATGAACCAAACCATTCACCTCGTCATTATGATGAGCCAAATCATGCATATTCCCATGATGAGTTTGACCATTCGGGCTACCAAAATAGGTCAAAGTCTTGGTCTGGCCCTCGATCCTCTCAAACACGATCCCCGAAATGTTATTTTTGTGGTGAAGAGGGTCATTTGGTTTCCAGCTGCAGGCATGAACGCAGGTTGCAGTGCCGTGGGTGCTCTAAATTTGGTCTCAAAATAAAAGACTGCTATGCCAATCGCAAATATCACTAGGTCATTGGCTATGAGGGTTTGGCCGTAAACACATCTAATGTGTTTGGTATACTAAGTCAGCTGTGTGCAAACTGTGACTCTTTCTTAGACAGCTGCATTTGTAATTCATTGTTCAATCAACCTGTTTCAGTGTTATCTTTGCAATGTAATATCTCTCCAGTTTCATCCCTGGTGTATACTGATGATGCCGTTTTATGTAGTGCTACATGTACTTGTACATATTTGGAACCAAATGCTACCATGCTTTCTCCATATACTAATGTTACTGTACCAAAATCTAATGTAACCGATATCGGTGACTGTAGTTTTTCTTCAGAAGGTGCTGATGATTGTATTAATATCTTGTGTTGTAGTGCTATTGATTCGAATCTCAATGAACTTCCTCCTGTTGCTTCCTTACAAAGCGCTTCTGATCATACATTTACCACTGATTCTGTCAGAAGTACTCCTACGGATTCCATACAATGCTCTAGTAGTACATGTACCATAGATTCTGTCAAATGTACTCCTAAGGATTCCTTACAATGTTCTAATAATACATTCACCATGGATTACCCACAAAGTACTCATATTGATTCCATACAATGCTCTAGTAGTACATGTACCATAGATTCTGTCAAGTGTACTCCTAAGGATTCCTTACAATGTTCTAATAATACATTCACCATGGATTACCCACAAAGTACTCCTACATGTCATATTGATTCCTTACAATGTCCTTGTAGTACATGTACCATAGATTCTGTCAAATGTACTCCTAAGGATTCCTTACAATTTTCTAATAATACATTCACCATGGATTACCCACAAAGTACTCATATTGCTTCCTTACAATGTCCTAGTAGTACATGTACCATAGATTCTGTCAAATGTACCCCTAAGGATTCCTTACAATGTTCTAATAATACATTCACCATGGATTAACCACAAGGTACTCCTATTGATTCCTTACAATGTCCTAGTAGTACATGTACCATAGATTCTGTCAAATGTACTCCTAAGGATTCTTTACAATGTTCTAATAATACATTCACCATGGATTACCCACAAAGTACTCCTATTGATTCCTTACAATGTCCTAGTAGTACATGTACCATAGATTTTGTCAAATGTACTCCTAAGGATTCCTTACAATGTTCTAATAATACATTCACCATGGATTACCCACAAAGTACTCCTATTGATTCCTTACAATGTCCTAGTAGTATATGTACCATAGATTCTGTCAAATGTACTCCTAAGGATTCCTTTCAATGTTCTAATAATACATTCACCATGGATTACCCACAAAGTACTCCTATTGATTCCTTACAATGTCCTAGTAGTACATGTACCATAGATTCTGTCAAATGTACTCCTAAGGTTTCCTTACAATGTTCTAATAATACATTCACCATGGATTACCCACAAAGTACTCATATTGATTCCTTACAATGTCCTAGTAGTACATGTACCATAGATTCTGTCAAATGTACTCCTACGATTTCCTTACCATGTTCTAGTGGTACCTGTACCATAAATTCGTTCAAATGTACTACAGATTTCTTACAATGTACTAGTCATACAAGCATTATTGATCTAGTCAAATGTACTACTGATTCTCCTCAATGTTCTAGTCATACATGTACCATTGATAACTCCCAATGTACTCCTCCAGATTCCTTACATTGTTCTAGAAATACATGTACTCTAGATCCTGTTGAATGTCCTACCAGTTTCTTGCAATTTTCTAGTAGTACATGTACCATTGATCCTGTTGGATGCTCAAGTGATTCCTTGCATTGTTCTGGTAGAATAATAGATTCTGTTGAATGTTCACCTGCAGAATGTTTACAGTGCCCCAGTGGTACTTGTACTGATGAGTCTCACAAATGTAATAATAGTCCGAGTGATTTCTCAAAATGTGTTAACTTAGCTCCCCTGGATAATGGCTTCCATGGTTCCTATGGTAGTATTTACCTAATAGGCACAATGTCTATCTTTATATATGTGATTGGCATCATTATTGTATGTAATTCTAACTCCTGTGACTGGGCAAGTTCCTCTTTTAACAGTAGTAACCTATTTCACTTAAGTCGGAAAGGTCTGAAGATAGTGCAGCACAACATACAGCACCTCCTTCCTAAGCTAGATGAACTGAAATTTACCATTTTCCATCCTGATAACCTTTTTGATATCATCTGCTACACTGAAACTTTTCTTACTTCTGTCACTGCTGACTCAGACCTCAACTTAGATGGTTATACCATAGATAATCTCCGTAAAGATCGGGTGGATCAAGAAGGTGGTGGCATTCTCATTTACATGTCTACATCAATATCATACTCCAGGAAGTCTGACTTGGAAATTAGTAACATCGAGTCTATGTGGCTGGAAGTTCAACGTGGTAAAGAGAAACCCTTTTTGCTCTGTACTGTATATCGCCCCCCAAAATCTCTGATTCATTGGTATGATCTCTTTGAAGCTGAATTGGCCAATGCACTCTCCACCAACATGGAAGTTATTATAGTTGGAGACCTTAACATAGATTACCTTTTACCCAATTCCTTACCGCCACGATGGAAAACTATCACAGTTACACATGACTTGAAGCAACTTATCACTGAACCCACAAGAGTCACCCCTACCTCCAAATCCTGTATAGATCATGTATATACTAACCTACCCTCCAACATTATTGAAATCAAAGTACCTCAATATGCTATAAGTGATCACTACCCAACATGTTTTATCAAAAATAATCATTGTAGAGTCCCAAAACGCAGACATGTCTACCTTTCGTATCGATGTTTTACTAAATTTAATGAGGAAGATTTCTTGAAGGACCTTGCCACAGCCCCTTTCTCATGCATTCAATCTGAATCAGATCCTGACTTAGCCTTGAAGGCTTGGTATGCCATCTTCAATTCTATCATAGATCGACATGCTCCAAAGAAAACTAGACGAATTAAGTACTACAAGCAGCCAGAATGGTTTAGTGCTGAGATTAATGATGCTAGGAAGAAAAGAGATTATTTCCATCGACGCAAAGATAAGGACAACTACCAACTTTGGAGAAACAAAACTAAAAGTCTCATTGAACTCTCAAAATCCAATCTCATAAAATCTGCGGTAGAAAATAAGACAAAACCGAAGGAACTTTGGAAAATGATTAATAAGCTCAGCGCAAAAAACTCTGGGGTAAATTATCCTACCAAGCTAGTAACCGATGATATAGAAATAACAAACACAACAGAAATTGCCAATACTTTGAATAACCACTTTATTGACACCATTAATGGTCTTCAAGAATCCAATAACCATGATTGCGATTTGACTGAACTCCGGGCGTACACTCAGTCTAAACTATCATCTGATACCAAGTTTCAGATCAAGTTTGCCTCATGTAATGAGATCTTAAATAGCCTCAAGCAGCTCAATGTCTCAAAGTCTACTGGCATGGATGATGTAGGTCCTTACCTCCTCAGGCTATCAGCAAACTACATCTCACCATCTTTGACTTACATCATCAACCAATCAATAGCAACTGGTATATTTCCACAGGAATTCAAAAAAGCGAGAATAATGCCAGTTCATAAAGCTGGCAGTAAAACATCTCCTGACAATTATAGGCCAATCTCCATTCTATCGACCCTATCCAAAATCTTTGAGCGGCACATCTCAAATCAATTGAAAGATTTCCTTGATGGCAATAATCTTCTTCATCCGTCCCAGTCGGGTTTTCGGCCTAAACATTCGTGTCAAACTACACTAACCCAAATAACAGATGAATGGCTCTATCAGCTAGATGAAGGCAATGTTACAGCTTCTGTCTATATTGATCTTAAAAAAGCTTTTGACATGGTGGACCATGATATCCTCCTCCAGAAATTATCACTCTATCACTTTGATGATTCTGCATTGTCTTGGTTCGGTTCCTATTTGGGCCACCGTCAACAGAAAGTTTCTCTTTGGAAGACTTCTTCCAGACTACGTGATATACAATTTGGTGTTCCACAAGGATCCATCCTAGGTCCACTCTTATTCCTTATTTTCATCAATGATCTTCCATTACATGTTAAGGCCTCTAACTTGCAACTCTTTGCTGATGATACTACTATCCACACTTCTGCATCAAGCCTATTCTTAATTGAGAAGGTCCTAGCTGAAGACTTAGGCCTAATCCAGCTTTGGTGTAAACAAAATAAAATGATCATAAACACATCCAAAACTAAATACATGACACTAGGGACTAAACAGCGACTTCTTTCTCTCGATGCTGTAAATACAGACCTTCACCTCGATGTTGATGGTTTTCAGGTTTCTAAGGTTGAAAATCATAAACTTTTAGGAGTGTTTATTGACGAAAATTTATCATGGGGTAAGCAGATTGATTCTGTGTGTTCTCGCATAGCTTCAAAATTATCTCTGCTCAATAGAATTAAGAAGCACTTGCCCAGGGAAACAAGAGTACTGTTTTTCAATGCTTATATCCAGCCACTCATGGATTACTGCTTAACTGTGTGGGGAAATGCTACGAAAGAAAATCTAAATCGTGTCTTACTCCTACAAAAACGTGCAGCACGTATCATTCTTGATGTCTCCTTTGACACTCCAAGTGCAGATCTCTTCATTCAGTTGGGTTGGCCAAATATCCATGATCGGCTAAAACTGCAAAAGGCAATCTTGATGTATAAAGTGGTTAACAAACTTGTCCCTGCCTACTTATATACCAATTTCAAATCCACTGAGAATATTTATTCTAGGTCTCTTCGTTCCACAGGAAACAATAATCTGTTTATACCAAGGCCATCTACAGAAAAATTCAAACGTTCGCTAATATATTCAGGTCCTATATTATGGAACTCCTTACCGCCAGCAGTGAAGGCCTCCTGCGACGTTAAATCCTTTAAAAAGAATATGTGTTCGTACCTCAAAACGGCTACGTAATTATAATTGGCCTGTACCGTAGCAAATTTTTAGGGACTTGGGAGTTGTCTGCTCCTTATTCTGTAGCTTCAGCAGTCTGTGCTTCTTTATTAATTGTGTTATTATTGTAGATATATTTGTGCTTTGCACTTTCTGGTGCTTTCCTGTTGTTGTTTGAGGAACTCATGTAAGATTGGTTCGCCAAATGTCCTTCCTCGTTAAATAAAGTATTATTATTATTATTATTATTATTATTAGTGTTACAATGTATAGCACACGTTATCGCTATGCAAGAAAACAATAAAATGCGTTCCTCAATCTGACAATCTTACAAAATTCCATAAGTTCCCGCTCTGCTCTACATTTATATCGTACATTCATAGATCAGATGGCCAAGTTACTCACATTTCTGGGCCTCCAAGCCTCCTCAGAAATCAGAAAATGTCGCATTAAATGCAGGATACAAAACGAACAAAATGGCTGAAACGCATGGTCAAGACGGAGTCACGTGATCTCTAAACATACCAACTTATTCCCTGAGCAGAAATAATTGCTCTAACAAACTTAGTATTTCATTAATACATTATTCACAAGTTATACAATCTATCAATACAGAAAATAACGTCTGAAAGACGTCTTGAGGGGCGGATTCCTAGCAGTAATACAAAACCCTAACTGCAGGCGGGAGTGGTTAAGGACTCAATTCACAAATACAATAGAGGTCCCTAATGGCCTCTACATATGTACTATGTTTTACTCATGCATATTTGTAGCCATGAATGTATGTGATTGTGCCAAAACATTCACACCATGAATCAGTAGTCTAGTCTTCATCACTGTTATCAGCATCAGATAGTATAATAAATACTGGTCCTAGGGGACCACACCTGCAATAACACTGGTGAAAACCCAGACCCCTAATAGTATAATAAATACTGGTCCTAGGGGGGCACACCTGCAATAACACTGGTGAAAACCCAGACTCCTACTTGCCCGTTTTGTTTTCTAGGTTATACCTAGTATTTATTGTTTAGTATCTGCGGGTGCAAGTTTCGGGTTATTTTAGGCCGAAAATTCTTATTTCTGACCAGCGAAACCCTCATCAGGGAGCCTATACGCATTGACCGTTATGATCAGATTTTATTTTTTCAGTATTTCACTGATGCTTTTACCTCGCCTATAGCATAATTGTGGCTGGCTGGTAAAGTTTTCGGCATATTTGTTTGTGATCCAGTATTTCTTTAAGATCCCTTTCAGCCATTTCGTGTATGGATTGAAAGTCGTTTCAGTACAGACTTATTCTGTATGCCCTCGTTCCTCTTGAGGTATTTGTTTCTGTCGGTAATTTCCGAGGTAGAGTATCCTCTCTGCTTGAAGTATTCTGACTAGTCTATGTAGTCTGCAGTATTATTGCAGTTTCGTATACCTATCTTTCAGTTCTCCTGTAATGTGCTGATTTGCTGTATAGGTATTTGTAGGTTTCAGTTGGCTTTGTATAGCATTTCACATCAAGTATTGAGTCAGTCGAACATCTTTTCCCCTTGAAAACGGCAACGTCTAGATAATTGACCTCGTTTTCAGATATTTCATACGTGAATTTCAATGGAGTATGTGCGTTATTAGCCATCTCAAAGAAACTCTCAGCTACGGCTTTAATTGCCTGTAGTAGTATGAAGCCATCATCCCCAAAAGTTTGTGTAATATAATCATTTCTTTGTGTGGGAATGTGGCAGTTAACTGATTGATATGCTTATATATCGCTATATCGCACAGTTCCGGGGAAGGGACTGCTCCCCGTGGTGCTAGTTCAGTTAGCTTTGTTTAGGATTTCACATCAAGTATTGTGTCAGTCAAATATCTCTTCCCCTTGAAAACGGCAACGTCTAGATAATTCGCCTCGTTTTCAGATATTTCATACGCGAATTTCAATAGAGGATGTGCGTTATTAGCCATCTCAAAGAAATTCTCAGCTACGGCTTTATTTACCTGTAGTAGTATGACGCCATCATCCCGAAAAGTTTGTGTAACATAATCATTTCTTTGTGTGGGAATGTGGCAATTAGCTGATTGATATGCTTGTATATCGCTATATCGCACAGTTCCAGGGAAGGGACTGCTCCCCGTGGTGCTAGTTCAGTTAGCTTTGTTTAGGATTTCACATCAAGTATTGAGTCAGTCAAATATCTCTTCCCCTTGAAAACGGCAACGTCTAGATAATTCGCCTCGTTTTCAGATATTTCTTACGCGAATTTCAATAGAGGATGTGCGTTATTAGCCATCTCAAAGAAATTCTCAGCTACGGCTTTATTTGCCTGTAGTAGTAGGCTATGACGCCATCATCCCGAAAAGTTTGTGTAACATAATCATTTCTTTGTGTGGGAATGTGGCAATTAACTGATTGATATGCTTGTATATCGCTATATCGCACAGTTCCAGGGAAGGGACTGCTCTCCGTGATACTCCGACAATATGTCTGAAGTGTTTGTCCTGAAACATGAATTCATTCTCTTCAAGACTCAATCGTGCTATTTCAAGCAACAGATCGATGGGAGATTTTTGGATATTATAATCCATGTTTTCGTAGGTAGTCCGATCACTTCTGAGTGCTTCTCGGATTTCATTGGATCCGAGGTTTATGTATAACGAGGTAATGTCATACGTAATAAGCAACGTATCAGTTGGTATTCGACGTTTTTCAATCTCATTAGTGATTTCTGAGGTATCGGCTGAGTAGGTTTCTCGTTCCCACACTATGGGGATAAGAAGAAATCCAGGTAGCGCCCTAGTTTTTCATTAGGGGCCCCGCATTGAGGTAGCTCCGGTTTGACAGGATCAAGTTTTTTAATTGCCTCTTCTACCTTATGTATTATTGATAGGAGATATGGTGTAGGCTTCCTGGTCGAAACTTTCAGCAGAAAAGTCTAAGGACTAAGAACTCCACTAGCATTCAACCTAGCGACTGTCTGTAGTACCGTACCATTTTCATGATGTTTTCCATATTCATGGATTTTATGTCGGTATAATGTGTACCATCGTACAGCTGGCTTTGCGCTTCCACTATGTAGTCCTTTTTATAAGAATTACGGTGGTATTGTTTTTATCAGCTCGATGGTTAATAACGCACATTCTCTATTGAAATTCGCGTATGAAATATCTGAAAACGAGGCGAATTATCTAGACGTCGCCGTTTTAAAGGGAAAGAGATATTTGACTGACTCAATACTTGATGTGAAATCCTAAACAAAGCTAACTGAACTAGCACCACGGGGAGCAGTCCCTTCCCCGGAACTGTGCGATATAGCGATATATAAGCATATCAATCAGCTAATTGCCACATTCCCACACAAAGAAATGGTTATATTACACAAACTTTTCGGGATGATGGCTTCATACTACTACAGGCAAATAAAGCCGTAGCTGAGAGTTTCTTTGAGATGGCTAATAACGCACATACTCCATTGAAATTCACGTATGAAATATCTGAAAACGAGGTCAATTATCTAGACGTTGCCGTTTTCAAGGGGAAAAGATGTTCGACTGACTCAATACTTGATGTGAAATGCTAAACAAAGCCAACTGAAACCTACAAATACCTATACAGCAAATCAGCACATTACGGGAGAACTGAAAGATAGGTATACGAAACTGCAATAATACTGCAGACTACATAGACTAGTCAGAATACTTCAAGCAAAAGCTTAAAAAGAGAGGATACTCTACCTCGGAAATTACCGACAGAAACAAATACCTCAAGAGGAACGAGGGCATACAGAATAAGTCTGTACTGAAACGACGTATGCGTCATGACGACTTTCAATCCATACACGAAATGGCTGAAAGGGATCTTAAAGAAATACTGGATCACAAACAAATATGCCGAAAACTTTACCAGCCAGCCACAATTATGCTATAGGCGGGGTAAAAGCATCAGTGAAATACTGAAAAAAATATAAAATCTGACCATAACGGTCAATGCGTATAGGCTCCCTGATGAGGGTTTCGCTGGCCAGAAATAAGAATTTTCGACCTAAAATAACCCGAAACTTGCACCCGCAGATACTAAACAATAAATACTAGGTATAACCTAGAAAACAAAACGGGCAAGTATAGGAGTCTGGGTTTTCACCAGTGTTATTGCAGGTGTGGCCCCCTAGGACCAGTATTTATTATACTAAATGGAGTAGTTGAAAACTTAACTGTTACTTAATCTATAGTCCTTAGTACTGCATGGTACATCTGTCGCAGCTTCATTCTCCACACCGCCACACCGTGATCATATAGTGTTATTGCTGAATGTACAAAGGAAATGTGTCATCCGATATCAAACTGGAGTAAAGCTTCTTATTTACCTGAAATGATCTGTTTTGCTACTAAAATCTGAAATTAAATACACTTATGACATTATAAAATACATTTATATACTTTCCAGTGTGCACAACCGGAAACATTTCTGGTGGGGCGAAAGATTATATCAAATTTGAGCTACATTGTAATTTTCATATATTCAGCCGCAATGTGCAGTTCGGGGGTATGGGAAGGAAAAATTCTACAACTTTGTTGAAACCAGCTGGATGGTCCTCCTTTGTGCTTCCATGCACACAAGGTACATATGGGTAGCTGATCCATTAGGACTGTGGCACTCATATGGGACACACAACATTCCGTAAATAATGATAATAAGAAATCCGCAAAATTTCACAAAATCCAGCGTGCAAATCAGCCGTTTGAATACCAAACTAAAGCATGTGCCTCAAGATGGGAAGTATGCTTGTTGTAACTGTGCAGATAAGAATTCTGGATATCCGGAGCTGTTATTGAATGATATTACCTTCATGGGATGTGTCCGTAGTCCATTGTGTGATTTTCCCCCAAAAAGTCAATATCTCAGAATGGTAAAATGGTAAAAATGCAAAATATACACTAAGCTGCTCTTCTGGAACGGTTATCACATATTGAAATAATCATATAGTCCCTACCAATAACTTAGTAGCCCTAAAGTTTGGTTTCCTCTGATGGTACCGATATATGCCTGGGCCCATGGACTAACTAGTTCTGCATCTATCTCCCCCATCACGGCGAGCGTCTCAAATTGACACCACGCGCGGCCCTTCAGGGCTTAGACCACTAAAAGATTTACACTGGCGTCAATGTTAACGTAATTGCATCTCGTCGATTCCCTAATGAAGTCTAGACTTCCATATTTCGGCAAGAAAGTACTTTAATCCAAGTGCTACAACCTGACAAACTTCTTTGCAGAGGCGCCCAAATAGTCCCTCTTAGCAACACGTTATTAAGCCTCGAGTTAAAATCAAACTCTGCGAAACCGACCACATATCATGCTCCAATCACCTACCACTGGCCTTCAATTATCGTCGCTAACAGAGACGTGGAAAAATATTAAAAACAATTCACTTCTCTGTCAGAGGTTGCCTAAAGGAGGTCAACGGAACGGGACTATTTTTTTTAGTAGTCTGATGCCTTTAGGACCCAATTTGGTCCACCTAGGCCCATTTGACTGCGTGTCTAGTCCGATTTTCTGTATTCTTGGAGGGATCCTAGTTTTACATCCTCCCCAGCCAGTCACGTGACCTCTTCTCTATTCTACATGTTTCCATGGCAACCCTTCACCAAACATATTCTTTGACTCGAAAGTGACCTCGACCGGACGTGACCTCGAACAGATTTGACCTCACTCCTCCTGCACTCCCTCCCCCATCTCAACAATGCGACATGATTTGCCCTTTCTATACTACTGAGCCTGTCCACCAATTTGTGCAAGTTTATTAAATACGAAATGCTCAGAGCAAAATACAAACGTAGCATTCAGGATCTTTAACTCGCAGAGGACATATGGATGAATGGGCACAATATATAATACCCGTAATGGATTTTTATGACGATCAAAATGACTATCAACGCCATGCATACTAAGCTAAATTCTACACAAGAAATCGAATCGGCGTTGATTTAAGGAATGCCATTATAAATATATCAAATTAAAAATCGTTTGATTATGGATGGGGGGGGGGGGGGGATTGACTCTTATTAATGTTAAGTTATTGAAGAGCGTTGATAGGATATTAATTTATTAAGATTTGCCTACCGGTACCTGGAATTGAAAAAAAAAAGTTGATTCCAACGTCAGGGGCGGCGGAAGCGTGTGGCCACCCCCTCCACCCTCCACCATGATCAAAGAGCGGAGACCAAGGACCCCCCTCCAATAATTGTGAAAGACGTGCCTTGAAATGGACCGAATATTAGTAGAAAAGCGACTAAAATTGTCTGGGGGTGTATAAATGTATCTTGACTAGTTTTAAATTGCAGTTTTATGCCAAGTACCAACTTCTTCCCAGTGTTTGTTCTACCTGATTTAGTCCAGCAACGATCAGCACAGTCTTTATGAATTATCAGTTTCATATGATATCCACGTCTCTTTTTCGATTAAAACGCGGAAATGGTCGCGTTTGGCATTCACAACTTCAAACAACTTGCATTTATGCAACAACATCGATGAGCTGACCTTTTCTTGTAGGCGGGTGGTTGGGTGGGTTCAGGTTGCGGTTGCTTCAATGCATTTTGCTGAGAAGGAACAGGAACCTGATGATGTGATATCTAGCACTGTAATATCACTTGTCTTTATTGCCCCCCGCCGCAACGCGGCCGGGGACTTTAAAATGGTTCTTGATTCTATGTGTCCGTGCATGTCCGTGCATGTCTGTTCGAATGATTACTTCCTAACGCTTTGTTGGATTCTTCCGAAATTCGGCATACACATTCCTTGCGACAAGACACCAGTCGGTATCGCGTTTCAGCAACATCTGCCTGAAGGTGGCGCCACTGGGTCAAAATGGTTCTTGCTTCTATGTGTCCGTGCGTGTCCGTGCATGTCCGTGGATGTCCGTGCATGTCTGTTCGAATGATTACTTCCTAACGCTTTGTTGAATTCTTCCGAAATTCGGCATACGCATTCCTTGCGACAAGACGCCATTCGGTATCGCATTTCAGCAACATCTGCATGAAGGTGGCGCCACTGGGTCAAAATGGTTCTTGCTTCTATGTGTCCGTGCATGTCTGTTCGAATGATTACTTCCTAACGCTTTGTTGGATTCTTCCGAAATTCGGCATACGCATTCCTTGAGACAAGACGCCAGTCGGTATCGCATTTCAGCAACATCTGCCTGAAGGTGGCGCCACTGGGTCAAAATGAATCTTGCTTCTTTGTGTCCGTGGATGTCAGTTACAAGCGATAACTTCCAAACGCTTTCTTGGATTCTTTCGAAATTTGGCACACGCATTCTATATGAGAAGACGCGGTTGCGTACTGGATTTCAGTAACATTTGCCTGAAGGTGGCGCCACTGAGTTTCGCTTCTTCATGCCCGTTCCAGTTAAAATGGGTCTTGCTCTCTTTGTGTCTGTGTCTGTTCAAATCCTTCACAGGCGATAACTTCCAAAAGATTTGTCGGATTCTTCGAAATTTAGCATATACACTCCTTGTGACCAGACATGGGTTGGTATTGCATTTCAGCCAGATCCACCTGAAGGTGGCGCCACTGGGTCTTGTTCCAATCTTCTGTTCATGTCCGTGGTTTCCATTCAAATTCTTCACAAGCGATAATTTCCAAATGCTTTGTCTAATAATTAGGCATCCCTAAATGCCTAAATGCGTTTGTCATTTGTTCTTCTTTCTTTCGCTTCTCGCCGTTTTGAATTTCATGTCGCTTTAAATGAAGGACACCATTTTCTTAAATTTGCTGTCCAGTCCTATTCCACATCATATGATTTACACTAAAGCTTTTGCAGGAACCATATTTTTTTCCAGAAGTATAATATGAAATAACTGGCGGGGATTGACCTGTGTTAGTTTTGAATTTTGTGTCCCTTAAATGAACGACATTTCCTTCGACTTTGCTATGAAATCATTCTATTCCACATCATTATGATTTACCCTAAAGATTTTGCATGAACCTTATTATATTTCAGAATTATAATATGAAATAACTGGCGGGGAAATCCCCGCAGTACCGAACCCGTGTTTTTTTAAATTTCGTGTCATCTTAAATGAACGACAACATTTTCTTCAATTTTGCTATCAAATAATTTTGCTGAGAAGCAACAGCAACTTGACAATGTGACGTCTAGCACTGTAATATCGCTTGTCTTTATTGCACCATGTAAGCGTCTTGTCTGTGTCTTGTGCGCTGTCCTTAGTGTTTTATAGGGTGGATGGAGGGTGTCTGGTTCCATGCTGCTTCAAAGATTTCTTCTTTGAAGTAGCAGGAACACAACTGGGCTGGGTGGTGCTTAGTTGGTTCGTCGTGATATAGCTGAAATGTTGTTGAAAGCGACGTTAAATTCTATTCACTCACTCACTCAAATAATTGTATCTCCCATCATATGATTTACCCTAAAGCTTCTGCAAGAACCATTTGTGTCCACAGTGTAACTTACTATATTAATTACAACTGAGTTCCTAAAGTTTGGGTGCACACTGTGCATATGATCTATTTCCTGAATTGAATTGAATTCCACCTTGTGGTTTTTCGGACTGTGATAGATGATGGCATGCAGTTGTCAGTGTTGTTGTTTCATGTACAGGGAGCTTTCTATGGCTTTCATGTCAGCACACCTACCACTACCCTCAAGAAGAGCATGTCCCCATCCCCAGGGCGCCGAGCCGCACCCTCTATCTCCCAAACTAGCCCTCGCCCGACCCTCATATATTGTGTTTGAGCATATATATCTCCAATATATCTTGGCAGAAGCTGAAATTTGTGTGTTGTCTACGATGGCCGAGAGGGGCCATCGCGTCTTTCATTTCGATGGAGCTATGCGATGGAACGATGGAGCTATGCGATGGAGCGATGGAGCTATGCGATGAAAAGTCGCGCTATGCGATGCGCGATGAGGCTATGCGATGCGCGATGGAGCTATGCGATGAAGCGATGGAGCTATGCGATAAAAAGTCGCGCTATGCGATGCGCGATGAGGCTATGCGATGGAGCTATGCGATGGGCTATGCGATGGAGCTATGCGATGGAGCTATGCGATGGAGAGATGGAGCTATGCGATGAAGCGATGGAGCTATGCGATGGAGCGATGGAGCTATGCGATGGAGCTATGCGATGAAGCGATGGAGCTATGCGATGGGGCTATGCGATGGAGCTATGCGATGGAGCGATGGAGCGATGGAGCTATGCGATGGGGCTATGCGATGGAGCTATGCGATGAAAAGTCATTGCGCATGTAAATTTCCCCGGTGTGACAAAGGAATAGGCTGCTAATGTTTTCTGTAGTTTACTGTGGTTATGTACTAAATTTGATGGCAACCTGTTTAATCACGCTCATTGGCTTGTAAGGCATGATTTTGACTCGAGGGCCTCGCCGGTATTCCATCAGTTCCAGCCAAGATATAACACATACTCTCCCACCCCGTCACCCCTTTCTGCTAATGTTTTCCACAGTTTACTGTGGCTGTCCGTGATAAAACCCTATTGACAGCTCCCTCGATTAGTTTTATTCTAATGAGCAGTAAAGGACAGTCTTCCTCAGTACCATATTGCTATGTAGGTAACAAAGAAGCGTGTAGAGTATTCGTCAAATGATGTTTCGCGTTATATGGTCGTCTAACATCTTGCGATGTCACTGAAATCACATTATTCGGTTCATGTAACACATATCTTCAATAATAAATAAACGTCATTGGTATTTTTTATTATGTTCTAATTCGTAGGACTCAAACGAACACAAATTATTTATCGTTTCAACATCCGCTAGTTTATTTAAACCATAGAGCAGCCCGGTCCCGAAGCCAGGCCTCGCGCGGTACACAGAAATCATACAAAGGTGTGAAAATACGAGGGAATTAAGGAGCCTTCCTGAACGCAAGGTGCCGCCCAGGCAAAAACAGAGATAAACACACTGGAGAAATACTCTGAAAACCTGTGTTCGTAGCACTGCACCAGACGTCTCCAGCTCAGGATGACAAACTCCATCCTGTACAGAATATCATAAAAGGAATAAATCGATACGTAGAACTAGAAAGGAATGGAATCGGTCCAGTCTTGAATGGAGTAACCTACAAAATATAGATATGGAAAGCACGTAATATGGATAGAGGAAATCCCATTAAAGCCAATTCCCATCTAATGCATATAGGAACTATTAATTTTAAATGAATGTGTTTTAATTAGGTCTTCTTGGACGAAGCATATGCAAATGGCAGGTAAATCAAGGTAAACTAAAGTGTACCGCAGCCTGGCTTAGCTAAATAATATATAGCCCTCAAGAGTATGAGGGCTATACGTCGGCCCCAGTCACCTCCAGCGAGGGTTTTAGATAATTTTATTACGAATCACCCACCTCTGAACCTGCCGTACATCTAAACTCTATCCCCTCCTGCGCACTATTTCAAAATCTTGCACACTATTGTGAAATAGTAACGAATATATCGCCGTCTGAATTTTCCAGTCGGAAACTTCTAGCTCTCTGTGCGCCATGTTGGTGACGTCACTCTATACGGTTAACATGGCGCGTTTAAAGTGGAAGTCGTCTGGGAAATTCAGACGGCGATATATTCGTTACTATTTCACAATAGTGTGCAAGATTTTGAAATAGTGCGCAGGAGGGGATAGAGATTAGATGTACGGCAGGTTCAGAGGTGGGTGATTCGTAATAAAATTATCTAAAACCCTCGCTGGAGGTGACTGGGGCCGACGTATAGCCCTCATACTCTTGAGGGCTATATATTATTTAGCTAAGCCTGGCTTGGCCTGGACAGGCCTGGACGATGAGTAATACCGTCCACACACTGCCTTATAAGCCAGTAGATTACATAACGCTAGAGAACCAGACTACACCTGTCGCCTTTGTTATTCAGTACACCTGTTAACTGCTTTATTTCATTAGAATATCCGCGCTACTGTTAACATTCAGAGAACCCTCATTAGAATAATAATTCACGCGCGCCAACTCTCCGCGCCCCAAAAGCAGCGCTCCTGTACCAACAATAAATATATCTATATTTAGCGTCATGTCAATATTATTTAATGATATTAAACACACACTATTCTGCCTTCACAGATGCATCGAATACAGTCCACGTTCTCAAGAAAACTTCTATTTTATGTGTATTTACATACTGGATGAGGCACCATTTACTATGCATTAATGATATCTGACAAAGAAGGTACGAGCCATTCCGCAATGTAAGCGTCAAATCCGACACTCCATATTAACCGAGCAGCCTACACTTGTAGCTGATACTATTCAGTTTGTTTCATATGTATATGTCTTATATAGAGGTTATTCCTCATCACAACCAACTATTTTATAGTGTCAACGTGCACAAGCTGGATTCTTTTGTTTTGGTAGGTATGCAACTCTGACCTACATTTAGAACAGAGGATTTCATCTCTGGTAGCATCTTCAAGTTTCCGAACTTCTTGCAGCCAGTTCTGTTGTAACGGAGAGTTTTTACCACAACACTCGCATTTCAACTTATTGAATGGCACATTTTGTGTACAAATTTGCCATCACTATATTACTTTGCTACTGCAATAAATGCATATCTATCTATTAAAATATATAAGGCTATCTGTCTCCGATTGTCTGTTGGACTGCAGGCGGAAGTGCAAGTGGTGAAGAAAACTGAACAGCTTTAGGGATTTCTGATTAGAAAATATTTCCAAGAAATATCTGTTCATGGATCATTCAGCTATGGACAATGACTTTTCATCGCATAGCTCCATCGCATAGCCCCATCGCATAGCTCCATCGCTCCATTGCTCCATCGCATAGCTCCATCGCTCCATCGCATAGCTCCATCGCTCCATCGCATAGCTCCATCATATAGCTCCATCGCTCCATCGCATAGCTCCATCGCATAGCTCCATCACATAGCCCCATCGCATAGCTCCATCGCTCCATTGCATAGCTCCATCGCGCATCGCATAGCTCCATCACGTAGCCTCATCGCGCATCGCATAGCGCGACTTTTTATCGCATAGCTCCATCGCTCCATCGCATAGCTCCATCGCATAGCCTCATCGTGCATCGCATAGCGCGACTTTTCATCGCATAGCTCCATCGCTCCATCGCATAGCTCCATTGCGCATCGCATAGCTCCATCGTTCTATCGCATAGCTCCATCGCTCCATCGCGTTAAATTAGAAATGAAAGACGCGATGGCCCCCCCGTGCCATCATAGTTGTCTGCAATATTGGGATAATATTGGGATAATTGCAACCCCAAAAGGTTTCAATTTATCAGGCACAGACCCATGTTTTTGTATTTGGTAAATGGATCCTTTGTATATATTTTTGCTTGGAATTGTTTTTCTTGCCAATCCGCTTCTGGGTGGCGCCACCTTGGGCCAAATTAAATTGCATCTCCAGACAATAACTTTTGAAAACCTTAAGGATTCTTTCCAAATTTGGTGTGGTGGTACTTTGTCTCAAGATCTGGCTTGATAATGTTTTTCATGTTGATAGGGGCACTACATGAAAGCTAAGTTAAGTGTTTCCAGACAATAACTTTTAAAAACCTGAACCGATTCATTCCAAATTTGGTGTGTAGGTACCGCACCTCAATTTCTCGTTTGGCATTGTTTTTCATGCCGATCCACATATAGGTGGTGCCACCTGGGGGTAAATTTAAAATTATGTTTCCAGACAAACTACATGTACCTTACCTGAAGGTTTCACTTAGTATTGTTTTTCTTGTCGATTTGCTCATAGGTGTAGGCCAAGTTAACATTTTCTATTTCCAATGTCGAGGGATCTTGCTTCAAGATCTCGGTTGGGATTATTTTTTATGCCTATCTGCCTACACATGGCGCTACCTGAGGGCCAAGGCAAAATTGCATTTCCGGACAGTAACTGTTGGACCTTAATGGATTCTTTTAAATTTGGTATGTGGATACCCTCAAGTTATCTTATGGGGCCATGTTAATGATGTTTTTCCTAAGTTTTACGTTTTTACTTTCTTCACAAATAATGAATGTTTCCTTTACTAAAGATGCAAAAGGCATGCCTCCAATCGTATTCGATCGACTGTATCTAGTTGCATATGCATTGCTTGTGACAAGATGTTGATTGGTATTGCGTTTCAGAAAGATCTGCCTGTAGGTGACGTCACTAGGGTTCTTTCCGTTCTTTTGTGCTGCAAGCAATAACTTTGAAACGCTTTGAAATGTTGCTCGAAATTTGGTTTCCAGGCAATAACTTGAGAACTGCTCATCAAATTCTTCCCCAATTAGGCATGCATATACATTGTACCTTGCCATGAGATGTTGCTTGGGAGTGCGTTATCCACTTCTGCTCAGAAAGTGACGCCACCTGATGACAAAATCTGAAATTTGTTTTTGGCCAATAACTTGAGAACTGCCTGCTCATCGGATTCTTCTCAAATTTAGCATGCATTTACCATGCCAGGAGATGTTGCATGGGATTGCCTTTCACTCACTTGCACTTATAGGTGGCGCCACTTGGTGGCAAAATCCCAAATTTGTCTTCGGGTAATACCATGACCTAAGATGTCGCTTGAGAATGCATTTCGCCCACTTGCGCCTATAGGTGGCGCCATCAGGTGTTAAAATCAAAATTTGTTTTCAGCTATTAACTTGAGAACTGCTCATCGGAATCTCCTCAAATTTAGCATGCATGTATCATGCCAGAAGATGTTGCGTGGGATTGCGTTTCGCTCACTTTTACTTACAGGTGGTGCCACTTGGTGGCGAAATACCAGATTTGTTTCCGGGTAATAACTTGAGAACCACTCGTCTTCTTAAATCTGGTATGAATATATCATGACATATGATGTCGCTTAGGATTGCGTTTCGCCCACTTGTGCTTACAGGTAGCACCACCTCATGTCAAATCTAAATTTGATTTCGCTCATCAGATTTTTCTCTAATTTGGTATGCAGGTACCATGCTATGATATGTCCCTTGAGATTGTATTTCACCTGCTTTTGCATACTGGTGGCGACACCTGGTGGAAAAATCTGAAATTTGTTTCTGGCAATAATTTGACAACTGCTCATCGGATTCTTCTCAAATTTGGAATTCATGTGCTATAAGATGTCACTTGGGATTGTGTTTCGCACACTTGTGCATACAAAATCTAAATTTGGTTTCCGGGCAATAACCCCTTTTCAGATTCTTCCCAAAGTTTGTATGCTGATACACCATGTCATGAGATGATCCTTGGAATTGCATTTCGCTCACTTGCACCTACAGGTGGCGATACCTGGTGGCAAATTTGAAATTTGGTTTCCAGACAATAGGCTGAGGATGTCAGCATTAATTACGACGCAATGTTCCAGATGTGTATGTTCACTAGATAGCGAATATTACTGATCGGATTCTCATGTCGATCTTTTAGCTACTGTTTATTGCTTTATCCATATATGCAATAAAACATATCTTTTTATCGGTCTATCTCTATCTTATGTGTGTAACCTCTGTGGTGTGCGGCTAGCCTATAGTTTTCGAGAACCCGCCTGATAATACCTAGAGTTGAGCGGAGAGCTCTCTTATGTTGGAGGTACGATTATCACCGTATGAATATGCATGATTATGAGACCTGCGCACTCATTTACTTCGCTCTATCGCCATCGCTCTATCGCCATAGCTTTATCGCCATCGCTCTATCTTTGACGTACGATGGCAAAGTCACGATGACCCCTCTCGGCCATCATACCATGATAGTCTTCCCTGTTTTCGTCTGGATATGCACGACCCACGCAATACTTTGACAGGATATCAATGCACGTCAAGATACATCATGTATCATCTTTTTTTTCATAAAAGCATGAAATTCGGCATAGAGGTACATTGTGGCCTGGGGAGCATTTCTAGATATGGAGCCACCGCAAACTTCTCCTATGTAGGTCACAGCAGCCATTTGTCAAAATGGCCGCCAGAAGCCCATACCATATTTTCATCTAGAAACCTGCACTGTTTTATCTGTTTGGCCATATTTTTGATGGTCATTTGTCAGAACATTGATAGAAAATATCATATCAATGTTAGACAAGCCATATGGCTAAGATGGTCATCTTGGATTTCAAGATGAATTACAAGCGTCTAGTCCGTCATTCATAATCCAGCCGTCGTCCATTAGAGAATATCCGCGTCCATAATCCAAAGACCTATTCCATTTCCATATAACAGTATTAGCACCAAATTCAAAAAGGCAAAAGTATACATAAACATAGGCTTGTTTCCTGCAAGAGAGAAGCGGTCAACAGTTTTCAATGATGCCGGCAAGACATCATGATGTTCCAAAATATCAAATCCGTATCGCTGATCAGTATTCTTAATCCATAATATTCGTTATAGAGTCGTCATCTGAAGCCGATTTGAGTCAATAAATCATTAACCACACAATATATATCAGTTGTTCCACAGATTAGTTTAATATAAACTAAGATAAATGTAACTCCGATGACTGAAGTCATGGTGGTAACATAAATAATGTTATAGTGAAATATAGTACCGGCATCATATCGCGTACCACCATGACTTCAATCTTCGGAGTTACATTTATCTTAGTTCACACAATATATATATATGTATATTATTCCTGTTGATATACTGTTATTTTAGGGTTTTAGCAAGACGAATATTTCACAATAGCTGTAATCCTGGCAACTTTGGAAATCCAAAATGGCCGCCATCTAACCCTTATTCTAGTTCATATCTACATATCTATTTCAATGACCACTCGGAAACTTCGAGGCTAAGATAGATAGAGGGCATTATCGATCATCCCCAGATTCGAATTGGCGACCACTGGATTACATTTTGCCAGAATCTCATTAGCCAACCAAGTTATAAACATGATTTGGAAATAAAACTTACCAAAATTTCTCATCTTAGCCTACACTACCTGCTTTTATAAGATTATGCTCATAACATTAACATTTCCGATCCACATAATTACTAAATCCGATCCACATAATTACTAAATTATGATTATGCCGTAGGGTGAGTCTTCAAGAATCTTCAAGTTAATGAAAGTACAAGTTCTCCTCAGGGATAGGCGTCTATGCCTTCAGTACTATTACAATATATGATAATAGATAATATTGTTATTACATACACTCTCCCCTCTTCATACAATATTACAAACTGCATATATCAGTTCCGCTCTACCGACTTGAAGGTATATGGTAATAAAGTGGGAAAAGCCAGTGCTCTGGTGGAGTACGGGGTGGACTTATGAACAAAGTCCGAAAGCCTGACCGGTTTCGATCGGTTGGATCTCTTCAGAGGCTCTCACCCATTCAGAAACTCTTCGTCTTGAAGGCATGGTTATATACCTGTCCACACTGAACTAACTGTATTACAGAAAAGGTAAACTACACACCTCATGTGAACTCCCGTCCCCGGGAATAAAAGAGACACTGAGTACATACGATGGAATGATCGAATGCTAATATGAACTCGCATCACCTGACATAATAGAGACACCAGAGGTCATACGATGAAATAGTTAAATGCCTGGAAGCGTATCGTTGTATAGTTTACCTAACACAATATCGCAACGTCATTACGGTAGTCCAAATCCTACTGACACGAAAAATGTTATTTTTAATAATTTCCTAATTTTGGGGTCAGTGACCTTTGACCTTGACCTAATTTTTGTATGCCTGACTTCATTTCTGCCTATTGAACCCACTCACAAAAAATTAGAAATTTTTAACGATTTCCTGATTTTTGGATCACACTGACCTTTGACCTCTGACCTTGACCTTCATTTAATATGCAACACATCGTTTCCCCCCCCCCCTAGGACATCCACTCACCAAAAATTAGAACTGTAGATAGAAAACTGTCAACGATCAATGATTTCCTGATTTTTGGCAACTGTGGATACAAAACGTTCACAGATATAGACCGGACACGAACACTTCAGTGATTTTCTGTTTTCTAGGCCAGTGACCTTTGACCTGTGACCTCGATCTTCATTTTGGTACGCGACACATCGTCTCCCGTAGGGTATCCACTCACCAAAAATCGGAGCTGTGGATAGGAAACTGTCGCAGATATAGACCGGATACGAGAATCGGACAGACGGACGGAAACCGCCATCACATAATACGTCCGCCTTTTGGGCGGCGTATAAAAATGTATGCTTAATGAGGTTGGAATGACAGTAGAACATCAATGGAACACGCTTTTTTTTTGCCGGATCTCCATTTCTTAATTAATTAAATATTACCGTTTCTTAATAATGTAGCACTAGAACCATTCTGCTTTCAAACATCAAAGTGTAACACAGTAGGGCTATCTACTACAAAGCTACGTGTGCCCGAAGGAAATTGGGAAGCCATTTTGGAAAATGATGTCAGACATTTTGGCAATCCGAGATGGCTGTTATTACACGATATCTATTCTGAACAACTAAAATATCAGGTTATCGACAGGAATAATTTTGATATAGGGTGTAGTTATTGAAATATTGACTGAAATAGGCTTCAGATGGCGGCCATCTTGAAACCCAAGATGATAGACTCGGCCATATGACCATTTTCAGTTGTCTAACTCTGATATGGCACTTGCCATCAATATTCTGATAAATGACCCAAAGAATAAGAATTTATGGGATTTTGGCGGCCATTCTGTGACCTACATAGTAAAAGTTTGCGCTGGCTTCATATCTAGAAAGACTCCCCGGGTCTAGATGTACACCTGTACCAAATTTCATGCTTTTATGGCAAAAAGCACAATTCGATAGAAAATCTGCACATATCGACTGGACTAACACCGGTTGCTCTGGAGATAAAATTTGTGTGTTGTGCAACTGCACAGGGTTATTTTAACCTGAAAACATCATTTGTTTATTTGCAAGATAAAATGCCTCAGCATGTCTCACATATCTACCTCTATCTTTGCCACGATTTAAGAATTCAAACGATAAACATCAAACTGCGGCATTAGGATCGTGCCTTCGCTTTTCTCGTTGAATGGACAAGGATGTTGAGATCCTTGTGAAAACGTAACTAAAGTTTGTCCATTTAATATCTACTTTGGAGCTTGTCAAAAATCAATAATTAGCTCTGATTCATATTCTTTTTCTATCGTTTAGGAACTGAAATCACGGTACTACGTGATATTTCAATTGCCCATTCAAAATAAGCACAAGTGTAACGGTTAACCGTTTGTGTAGAGAACAGTTTGAATATGTAGGGTGACACAAATGGAATGCGGGGAACGACCTAGACATGTATCGTCAGCGAGGAACAAGGCAGTGTATGGAAATGGATCTCATCGTATTTCTCGCTTACCAGAGCAAGATAGGAGTTGCCATTTACGTGAAATATTCTCTACAGGTTCTAGATTGGGATGCCATTCTAGTTTATGGACTATGAACTGTAATTTCGCTGTGAGAGACGATCTTTCATTGTAGACGAAACCTCTCCGTTCGCGAGGAAACTTCCGGTGGGGACTTTTCGGGAGAGTGCACACACTATATATTGAAGTGCAGACATTACAAGCGACGTCAGACCAAAGAGACAGCTCTGGAGAAAGCACGCAAGGTACAGCCTGAATTGTGTACTTTGCGACCGGGTCGCAAATGTAATTGTTTTGGCCTGGGAGTCTAAAAGATTGTAGATCCTGTAGCTAGTGCAACCTGTGAAAGCGTCAATCCAATGCGAATTTGCCGGCTTGCATTTTCAGTGTGGAACCGTGTTTGTGTGTTGTACTATAGTATAGGAAACACGACCGAGTGGGAAGACCGACTGGCGTGTTTATTGTAGTCTGCGTAGCACATTCCGGTAAACATGATCAGACATCAGTATAGAATAAGGATATAGGTCAATACCAGTAGATTGTATGATATCGGCACTGGTTTACTGAACAACCCGGGCACTGGGACGTGGGCTGTATTAAGGACAGTATGACGGTAATAAGGGACTCCCTCCATCCTTCGATTATATGCAAATGTACTATAAATACAGAGGTATTAGAGCCAATCTCTCCTACCGTTATTCGACGATATATAGCGCAGCCCGTTAGGTCTGCGACCGGGTCGCAGACGGTCGCTTAGACGCTGTACGGGTGTGAAAGAGGCCACAGATATTACAGCCAGTACAGCAAAGACAAGATACAGTACAGACGGGCTTCTTTTCTCGAGAAACGTCGATAAATCGTGGAATCGGAGAGCCCTGCGACCGGGTCGCAGAAGGTCGCAGAAAGTTCGCACAGACGCCGTACGGGTGCGAAAGAGACCACAAAGATTACAGACACAACAGGAAAGACAAGGCACAGCACAGACGGACTTCTTCTCCCGAGAAACGTCGATAAACCGTGAAATCTGACAGACCTGCGACCGGGTCGCAGAAGATCGCAGACGGATTGCGACCGGGTCGCAGAGGCTTGCGACCGGGTCGCAGAGGGTAGCAGAGAGTCGCCATCGACAGTTTACAGACAGTAATGATGCTACATCGGTATCAGATGAAATGATAAGACAATATATACCCAAGTAGTTGTCCTGACGGCCACGGAGGACGAGCTGTACGTGGTTCTTACCTAAGGGGTCGTCTTACCTAAGTTGTGTAGCCACAGGTCGTGTCTATAGACGGGTCGCAGCAGCCGTGAGGGTTGAGACGCCGCGCTATACCTACCTGTGCGGGAAGCAAACTGTTGAGCTGACAAGTTAGGGTCAGGCTCCGACGACTGGGGGTGAAGAAGACTATGAGCTGCCACATCCGTGGAGGAGCTCCAACGACTGGGTGTCGTATATTGGGGGAGAGCGTAACAGCCGTAACGTTCCAACGATTGAAGAAGAGAAGGGCCAGCAGCCAGGCCGCCCTTATACCCAAAAAGAGGAGGGCCAACAACCAGGCCGCCCTTACCGCGTACCCATACATATTTAAAGCATAACTGTAACTGTAAAATTATATGCACACACTCTTATATTATTTGCTGGTACCTTTTGTGGTAGTATGTCCGCACTAGGTGATGTTCCGTAAGAGCCTACAGCGCCGAGGGCGCGGACGACGACCCTGCCGGCATATATGCAGCCTCTGTTGGAGAAGTCCAAGGGCGGCCTGAATGCAGCCCAGCTGAGAGAAGTTGAACAAATGCTGAATAGACACGCTGATTTGTTTGCTGCCGATGACGATGACCTTGGACGTACGACCAAGGTGCAGCATCAGATAAAGACGGGGAATGCACCCCCGATTCGTATTCCACCTAGAAGACCGCCCCTTCATGCCCGATGGGAGACCGACAAGCATGTTGACGAGATGTTACGACGAGGTGTGGTCGAGCCCTCCGAGGGACCGTGGTCCGCCCCTGTCGTCCTGTTGAAGAAGAAGGACGGTAAATCTCGATTCTGCGTCGATTATCGGGCCCTGAATGACGTCACAGAGAAAGACGCATATCCTCTGCCGAGGATCGATGACAGTCTTGACGCACTGAACGGTGCCCAGTAGTGGTCTACCCTCGACTTGATGTCCGGATACTGGCAGGTTGAATTGGCGCCTGAAGATCGATGCAAGTCCGCGTTTGCTACCCGGAAAGGCCTTTACCAGTTCCGCGTTATGCCGTTCGGGCTGTGCAACGCCCCTGGAACATTCGAACGCTTGATGGAAGCAGTATTGGCCGGTATGCACTACGAGACTTGCCTCATTTACCTCGACGATATCATCGTGTTCGGGAGGACGTTTACCGAGATGCTGGCCAACTTGAAGGTGGTGTTCCAGAGACTACAGCTTCACGGGCTTAAGTTGAAACCCTGCAAGTGTGTCATTGGCGCCCGAAAAGTCACCTAACTGGGACACGCCGTTTCCGGCGCTGGTATCGAGACGGAGCCGGAGAAAGTGCCGGCTGTGAGACACTGGCCCACCCCAGTCTCCCAGACAGAGGTACGGAGTTTCCTCGGATTATGTAGCTATTATCGGAGGTTCGTCAAAGACTGCGACCGTGGCCGCGGCCCTGCATCAGCTTACCCAAAAGGAGAAGAGCTTTGTGTGGACCGACGATTGTCAGGTCGCATTTGAGGCACTGAAGGAGAAGATGATAGCGGCGCCCATCCTGACCATGCCTGACATGTCTAAACCGTTTATCCTGGACACGGATGCCAGCGGTTGGGGCATCGGAGCCGTTCTGTCGCAGGAGGTCGACGGACAGGAGAGAGTGGTGGCATATGGCAGCAGGGTACTTACCAATTACAAGCGTCTAGTCCGTCATTCATAATCCAGCCGTCGTCCATTAGAGAATATCCGCGTCCATAATCCAAAGACCTATTCCATTTCCATATAACAGTATTAGCACCAAATTCAAAAAGACAAAAGTATACATAAACATAGGCTTGTTTCCTGCAAGAGAGAAGCGGTCAACAGTTTTCAATGATGCCGGCAAGACATCATGATGTTCCAAAATATCAATCCGTATCGCTGATCAGTATTCTTAATCCATAATATTCGTTATAGAGTCGTCATCTAAAAAAAAAGATGTATCTCAGTCACGCTTTGATTGTGGCTGTTCATATGAGTACCATGAGGATCTTGAAGTACATGGGTTCATACGGCCCCTAACCCCGGGTTAAGCGGAATTAGACACAAGTTACGAAACGTAGCGCCATAGATCTTGCACGCTACGTTCGTATTTGGCTATCAGCATGCGATATGTATCACCAAATTTGAGAAACTTTGAGTGGAGGCGCTTGGTGGAATAGCCCTGTTTTATAAGTTTCTGCAGCAATGTTTTGTGACGTTGATTAAAATCGTCACATTTAAAACAGGATCTAGCAAATGCTACTAAGCGAGATATGTATACGCCATATGCAGGTCCCACTGGAATATTACTATCCAAAAAGGGATAGTTTACGATGTCGAAATTGTAATCATCTCTTTTGTCATAAAGTCGACGAGAGAGAATGCCCGCTTCATTTTTGTAGAGATAGAGATCTAAATAAGATGTACCTGTAGGGCTATCTGTAGTTTCCTTCAAATCAGTGAAGGTGGATATATATCCTTCACTGCTTCATTTATATAGCGATTATCCACAGCGAGAAGATCGTCTATATAGCGTTTGGTGAATGAGAAGGAACGGGCTTTTGAATGGATCGGTTTTTGAAAGCGCCTGCATATAGTCATATTCATAAGAGAACAGATACAGGTCGGCCAACAGGGGTGCACAATTAGTACCCATTGGAATACCTATATGCTGCTGATATATTGTGTTGCCAAATTTCACATAGATATTTTTAATGGAAATTCAAGCAACTCTATAAACAAAGAAACATCCCATGAATGATATCTCTTGTATGTAGTTGAGCTAAAGAATGCTTTATGGCTTCCGACATTAATATGTCTACGATCAGTTTTCTTGAACACCGATACTATTAATGAACTTAGACGGTCAATAAGGTCCTGATGAGGGATTGTAGTATAGAGAGTCGAGAAATCCCATGTGGATACATGTCTGTACGGTATGTGACCTTTAGCATCAAGCTCTTCCGTAAGACATTTTGAGTTTTCAATATCCACATACATTCAACGCCAGAGTTCTTAGAAATAGTGGCGCAATACCTTTCCCAAAATACTTTTACCTCCTGAAGGGCCCTCGTCAATAGGGTTGAAAGAAGCTTGGTGGTGCAGCTTCTAGAACCAGCTATGAATCTAGCTTTGTATGATGATTTATGCATTTTGGGAGTCCAGTATAGTTTTTGTATTTCGTTATGATTGGTTGAAAGACAAATACCTCTTTCCATGAGAAACTTTTTGTGATTGTTAAATAAATCTTCCAGAGTAAATGCAGTTTGGGAGTAAGTAGACGTATTTGATGAAGGTATGTCTACACTCAGTTCTTTAACCAGCACCTGGTAATAGTAATATTTACATATGAATATTATATTATTCGGAGCTTTGTCTGCTGGGACTATGACGAATTTACTCTGGAGATTTGCTAGAACTTCTTGCGAATTGAGGTTTCTCAGTACTTGTTTTGCTAGGGGAAGAGAACTTCTGTCAGTATGGCGGATTGTTTCAACGACCTTGCTCTTGGTGAGGTCCAGCCAATCAGCGAGAAGGCATATTGCGTGACCAGGCGCGAACTCCTGGCGGTGGTCCACTTCGCTAAGTCGTTCCAGCATTACCTCTACGGGAAGAAGTTTCTACTGCGCACCGGCCACGGATCGTTGAGGTGGCTCATGAGATTCAAAGAGCCGGAGGGCCAACTCGCAAGATGGATTCAAGCCCTGTCGACGTATCAATTTGACATCGTACACCGTCCTGGCCGTAAGCATCGGAATGCTGACGCGATGAGCAGACGTCTGTGTAAGCAGTGTGGTCGTTCCTCAGAAACCGAAGGCGGAGGGACGGCAGCGGCCAGAGCTGTGACCATATCTCCACCCAACGCGGACTTTGCAGCGGCCCAGGCTGCAGACCCCGAGCTACTTCCGGTGATTGAGTGGGTGAAGGTTGGTACCAGACCTCGATGGGACCTAGTCTGTCAACATAGTGGGGTGACGAAAGCGCTGTGGGGAGCCTACGACGCCTTGGCCCTGGAAGGAGTGCGACGTTGGTATGACGTGCTAGGCCGAGAGAAGGCCAAGTTACTGGTGGTCCCGAGGGCCCTTCAAAAGAGGATACTCAAGGAGTGTCATGACAGCCCGACCGGAGGACACCTCGGTGTGTTCAAGACATTAAAGAAGGTGCGACAAGCGTACACCTGGGTCAGCGTGACGTTCGACAGTGGTGTCGGAGCTGCGACACGTGCAGCCGGAGGAAGCAGGCCGGGAAGAAACCCCGAGGACAGCACCGCGGGATGATGACGGGATGCCCCGGAGAACGTATCGCCGTGGACTTGATGGGCCCTCTCTCCCTGACGACGAGAGGAAATCTGCATATTGTGGTCATCTGTGACTATTTCACGAAGTGGGTGGAGGCTGCTGCGCTTCCAGACCAAGAAGCGGAGAAGGTGGTCCAGGCTGTGATTGACTTGTACGTCTGCCGGTTCGGTGTCCCCTCCCTGATACACTCGGACCAGGGGCGGAACTTTGAGAGCAAAGTGTTAGAGGGGATGTGTCGGATCCTTGGCATGAAGAAGACGCCGACGACGGCGTACCATCCGCAGTCTACCGGCCAAGTTGAAAGGTTCAACAGGACCCTGGGTGAGATGCTTCATGCTAGTGCCGCCCGCCACCCCGACGATTGAGATGTATATATTCCACTGACGCCGATGGCGTACCGTGCAGCAGCACACGAGACTACGGGGTATACGCTGAATATGATGACGTTTGGCCGGGAGGTGACTCACCTGACAGTTGGAGCTCCCCCGAGTGAGAGAACGGAGCCAGTGCCGTGGGTCGGGGTCCACGAGGATGCGAGGGAAAATAGTGGGAAGGCCCTGAGACGGCAGAAGCGTCCGTACAACTTGAAGCCCAAGGCACAAAGATTCGTCCCCAGGAACCAGGTCTATCTGCACACCGTAGTGACCCGACCAGGGCAGATTCGGAAGCTTAGACCCCGATGGCTAGGACAATTTGTGGTGGAGCCGGCGTTGTCGGACGTTACCTACTGGATCCGGGGTGACGACGGGAGGCGACAGGTCGTGCACGTCGACCGGGTCAAACCGTGCTATCCGCAGACGGACGCGGAGGATGATGCGACGTCAGAGAGCGGCAGTGACGACGGCGGCGTCGACCAGCAGGGGATGGAACCAGGCCCTGAGGGACCGTACACCCTGACACACCCGGTCGCCGTGCAGCCCTCCGTTGGCCAGCCCCAGACGAGCCGTAGTGGACGCGTCATCTGACAGCCGGCCTGGCAGGCCGAATTTGAGTTGGAACCGCGGGGGACGCCGGATAGTGAGTTGGAGGACGAGGCCGAGGACGTGGCCGAGGGTGAGGCAGCCCCCACACACGCGACGACGACCCGCGATCGGCGAGTGGTCAAGCCTCGCAGGTTGCACGATTACGCAGCCTCGCAGGTTGCAGCGCCCTAAAGTCGAGGTCCTTGAGGTGGAGAAGGCGTTACAGGTGGCAGATGACGAAACGTGCCTGCTACCTGCGCCAGAAGAGGAGCCTGTGATGGGGCCCGCCCCCTGTCAGGAGGAACCGGAGGTCGCCATTTCCCTCCCGGTCAGTATTCCCCGGGAGCCTGAGGAGCTAATGCTAGGGACGGGGGTAACGATCGGCGCCGTCAGCCCCGGAGCCGCAGCCGGTGGGCGTGATGCCTCCAAGCCGGAGGTGATGCCGGAGCTGCCGAGGCTGGTACTCCACCCGCCGGTGACCGAGTTTAGCGAGGAGGAAAGCGAGGTAGACACCGACGAGGGCGAGCGTGTTGGTGCGGGCGGCACGTCCGAAGGGTCGGGACGAGCCACCGACAGGGTCCAGAGTCCGCCTACCGCGGAGGTCAGACCAGCAATGAGGCCGGTGAGCCTGGACGTGACTCGACCCCAAAGCGTGCTGGTGCATCGAACAAAGCTGTATGTGGACTCTGTGCGGGATCGCCAGGGCCGCGAGTGGCGGAAGGTATATGATAAGTGGGTGTGGACTGAAGAGCATAGCCTTCATGAGGGGAAGCCCGACCCCTCCAACTGAGCGTGCAGCCCAGTGGACCTGATGTCGTGGGGCGGCTCTGTTAGCCGCCCATGTAATCCTGTGTACCCCTCCAGGTACCAGAGCAGGAAGGGGGTCGCGAGGACAGCGGCCGGAATCCCTACAGTACGCCCGCCCGCGACGGACCTGGAGGAAAACCAACCGGACCTAATGTCGTGGAGGCCCGGCCAGACCGCCGGAGGGCGGCCACCTTGCAATTTCGCCGGCCCTGATGGCCAGTAATTGGCGAGGAGTTTTTGTTTAGATTGATTCGAACTGTACAACTGGAACTGTAGAACTACCCTGGACTGTGGGACAGGAACGACCATGACGAGGACGTCATGATTTGGAAAGGCGGGGGCAGTGTAACGGTTAACCGTTTGTATAGAGAACAGTTTGAATATGGAGGGTGACACAAATGGAATGCGGGGAACGACCTTGACATGTATCGTCAGCGAAGAACAAGGCAGTGTATGGAAATCGATCCCACCATATTTATCGCTTACCAGAGCAAGATAGGAGTTGCCATTTACGTGAAATATTCTCTACAGGTTCTAGATTGAGATGCCATTCTAGTTTATGCACTATGAACTGTAATTTCGCTGTGAGAGACGATCTTTCATTGCAGACGAAACGTCTCTGTTCGCGAGGAAACTTCCTGTGGGGACTTTTCGGGTGCGGAGAGTGCACACACTATATATTTAGGTGCAGACATTACAAGCGACGTCAGATCAAAGAGACAGCTCTGGAGAAAGCACGCAAGGTACAGCCTGAATTGTGTGATTTTGGCGCACTTTGCGACCGAGTCGCAAATGTAATTGTTTTGGCCTGGGAGTCTAAAAGATTGTAGATCCTGTAGCTAGTGCAACCTGTGAAAACCCGTCAATCCAATGCGAATTTACCGGCTTGCATTTTCAGTGTGGAACCGTGTTGTGTGTTGTACTATACTATAGGAAACACGACCGAGTGGGAAGACCGACTGGCGTGTTTATTGTAGTCTGGGGGTATTCTATAATACTGTAACATGACATGTATTATCGCGTAGCACATTCCGGTAAACATGATCAGACATCAGTATAGAATAAGGATATAGGTCAATACCAGTAGATTGTATGATATCGGCACTGTTTTACTGAACAACCCGGGCACTGGGACGTGGGCAGTATTATTTATGTGTCGGTGTCATCGGTCGTGAAGCGGTATATGACGGTAATAAGGGACTCCCTCCATCCTCCGATTATATGCAAATGTACTATAAATACAGAGGTATTAGAGCCAATCTCTCCTACCGTTATTCGACGATATATCGCGCAGCCCGTTAGGTCGCTTAGACGCTGTACGGGTGTGAAAGAGGCCACAGATATTACAGCCAGTACAGCAAAGACAAGATACAGTACAGACGGGCTTCTTTTCTCGAGAAACGTCGATAAATCGTGGAATCGGAGAGCCCTGCGACCGGAAGGTCGCAGAAAGGTCGCAGACGGTCGCACAGACACCGTACGGGTGCGAAAGAGACCACAAAGATTACAGACCGTACAGAAAAGACAAGGCACAGCACAGACGGACTTCTTCTCCCGAGAAACGTCGATAAAGCGTGAAGTCTGACAGACCTGCGACCGGGTCGCAGACGGTCGCAGACGGATTGCGACCGGGTCGCAGAGGCTTGCGATTGGGTCGCAGAGGGTCCCAGAGAGTCGCCATCGACAGTTTACAGACATCGGTATAAGATGAAATGATAAGACAATATATACCCAAGTAGTTGTCCTGACGGCCACGAAGGACGAGCTGTACGTGGTTCTTACCTGAGGGGTCGTCGTGAAGTTGTGTAGCCACAGGTCGTGTCTATAGACGGGTCGCAGCAGCCGTGAGGGTTGAGACGCCGTGCTATACCTACCTGTGCGGGAAGCAAACTGGTGAGCTGACAAGTTAGGGTCAGGCTCCGACGACTGGGGGTGAAGAAGACGATGGACTGCCACATCCCGTGGGGAGGCTCCAACCACTGGGGGGTATATATTGAGAGAGCGTTAGAGCCGTGACGTTCCGACGACTGGGGGTGAAGAAGACAACGGGCTGCCACATCCGTGGAGAGGCTCCAACGATTGGGTGTCGTATATTGGGGGAGAGCGTTACAGCCGTAACGTTCCAACGACGGAAGAAGAGAAGGGCCAGCAGCCAGGCCGCCCTTATACCCAAAAGAGGAGGGCCAGCAACCAGGCCGCCCTTATCGCGTACCCATACCTATTTAAAATATAACTGTAACTGTAATATTATATGCACACACTCTTATATTATTTGTATATAACATCAAAAATTATATGCACACACTCTTATATTATTTGTATATAACATCAATGTTATATGCACACACCCCCTTATATTATTTGTATATAACATCAAGATTATTTGCAGACACTCTCCTGGTGTTTGTACAGATATGGAGATATTATTCTATTGCATAACGTTACATCTCCTTAGATATTCTGTCTAAGCCACGCGGTTCTACGCTATTATCTGTAATCGCGTATACTATTTGTGCAGAATATACCCTAATAGACCTTTGCATCAGCGTCAGTCATCCTTGTAGGGTTGTGATCATCTCTTCGATCCCCGGATCTCGACTAGTGAAGGGGTTAACTACGGTGACGACCAGAATGCCAGTGGGCAATCCCGGTTATTGATTCGTTTTCTCGTAAACACGGCGACTGGTCCTGCTCGTCCACGTTACACGTAGAAAACTGGTGGCAGCGGTGGGATCTGGCCTGATCTACAACAGGAGAGAACAACCGACTACTAGAGATGACCAACAACGACGTGCCGATAACGCCATTAACCATGAGTTCACAAGCGACACCACCGAGACGTCCGGACATAGTGGGTCTACGGGCTATCCTAGCAGGGAGACGGCTATCGGGGATGGGGTCACCTGTTCCAGCGACTTTGGCGACGACAGAAAACGTGAGTCCGATAGAAGCACCGCCCGAGCTGTCAACGCCCGCCATCGTCGAGATCGAGACTCCGTCGACTATCCGAACGCTACTAGAGGGCCTCAAGAGCTTACAGGCAGAGATGCAGACGATGCGGGCGACCTTCGACCAGACGACGATGGGAGCCCCAGCGCACACGTCCACGCCCATGGCCGAGGGCTTAGTCCACAGTTGCGGATTTTGGTCCCCCTCAAATTCTTTGAAATTAAAATTCCACCAGGTTTGACCCCATGAGAATTTTTGTTGGCTTTTTGTTTATTGATATTTGTGATATCATTCAGTTGACTGGTTGATTTGCTTCAAATCAGTACATGGTATTTTGCCAGTAGGATTGGCCCATGCCTCACTATGCAGATGGAAGTGTGAAAGTGTGGCTGTGAATTGGGGCCATTTTCAGCTTACGAGCACATGGCATACTTTACGGTGTAAAATTGAGCTTGAAAACCGCCTGGACGACACCCTATTTTCTTTGCCAATTTTTGTTGGTCCTTGGACTGGGCACACTGTCGGTGAGTTTCAGGACAATCGATTGTCAAGTTTTTTCTTTGGTGGAGGGGGAATATTACCCATTTTGGACCAATTTTAGAGGATTTTCCTGAAGTTTGAAGCAAGTTCAGTATGGGTTATGGGGACCCTGATTTTCGTCAACAAGGCTTACATCTGTCTCGGCTTTATGTCAAGAGCCTACTCTTTCAGAAAATATATAGTTCTATGGGGTTCTCTAATAACACGGTTGCTGTTTAGCATAAAATGAACCTGCCTACTGTTTAATTTCAGATGCCATGGCCCTTCTGTAGACTGCACCCTATATGACAGAACAGGCACTTTCTCAGGTAACATTAAATTTGCATATCTGATAAAAAAATTCCATCCAGAACTAATATTGTTTACTATCAAGTTGAACACAATTCAAACCAATGCTATTCACACCCAACACAGGACTGAAATTATTAAAGCAGCACAGGGGCTTGGGCTAGAAAGGGGGGAGGGTAACTCTTAGCATGGCCAGGAAATATCTGTTAAAAGGTGTGTAGAATTGCCAACATCCATGTTGGTGTTTTATCGGGGGGGGGAGGGAGGGGGGTTCAATTGTCCCAGGAATTTTTCAAAAGTTTTAGTGTCACAGAATAATTCCTCTGGGACCATTAAAACAGCCCTACCCCCCCCATAAAACCAGCATTGGAGTTGGCAATACTATACTATACACAATGTAACAGATATTCCCCTGTCATGCTAAGAGTTATCCACCCCTCCCCCCCCTTCTAGCCCAAGCCCCTGTGCTGGTTTCATAATTCCAGTCCTGTGTTGGGTGTGAATATCATTGTTTTGAATTGTGTTCAACATAATTGTAAACAATATTAGTACTAAATGCAAAATTTTCAGTCAGATATATTCAAATTTGACATAGCGGTCTAGCCTGACAAAATGGCGTCGCAAAAACTGTCAAAATATGAATGGGGTAGGGGGAAAGGTATCGCTCTGTTTTATCTTAATATGACTTTCAACCATTGAGTGTCATATATCATTATACTTGTACAGACCCATAGATTGAAAGGAGTAGATAAAAAAAATCCACAAAAAGTACCCTTCACTTAAAGGGCTTAGTCCACAGTTGCGGATTTTTGGTCCCCCTCAAATTCTTTGAAATTAAAATTCCACCAGGTTTGACCCCATGAGAATTTTTGTTGGCTTTTTGTTTATTGATATTTGTGATATCATTCAGTTGACTGGTTGATTTGCTTCAAATCAGTACATGGTATTTTGCCAGTAGGATTGGCCCATGCCTCACTATGCAGATGGAAGTGTGAAAGTGTGGCTGTGAATTGGGGCCATTTTCAGCTTACGAGCACATGGCATACTTTACGGTGTAAAATTGAGCTTGAAAACCGCCTGGACGACACCCTATTTTCTTTGCCAATTTTTGTTGGTCCTTGGACTGGGCACACTGTCGGTGAGTTTCAGGACAATCGATTGTCAAGTTTTTTCTTTGGCGGAGGGGGAATATTACCCATTTTGGACCAATTTTAGAGGATTTTCCTGAAGTTTGAAGCAAGTTCAGTATGGGTTATGGGGACCTTGATTTTCGTCAACAAGGCTTACATCTATCTCGGCTTTATGTCAAGAGCCTACTCTTTCAGAAAATATATAGTTCTATGGGGGTTCTCTAATAACACGGTTGCTGTTTAGCATAAAATGAACCTGCCTACTCTTTAATTTCAGATGCCATGGCCCTTCTGTAGACTGCACCCCGCAGAGGGTACTACCAGAACCCCCATAGACCAGCCTGTACGGGAACAGCGATTTGCGACCGGGTCGCAGAAGCGGGCGACCGGATCGCAGAGGGCCGCAACCGGGTCGCAGAAGGGCACCACTCAGCGGCTGATACCAGTGGGGAGGCCACCGTCAAGACCATCCCTGTTTCCCGTAAGATGTTGATTAAGGCTTCGAACTATGATGGGAGTACGCCCTGGAGAGATCACCTGGTACACTTTGAGCACTGCGCAGCCGTGAACCGGTGGACGCCGGAAGAGAAGGGACAGCAGTTGGCCGTATCCTTGCGGGGGCCAGCACAACAGGTTCTCTCTAGTTTGAAGATGAAACCAGGGGAGGCAAATTTCATCTGCCTACGTGATGCCTTGGAGAGACGCTTCGCCCCGCCTAACCAAACCGGGCTGTATAAAGCCAAGCTGACGTCAAGGTTACGACAGAGGGGGGAAGGTCTACCTGAACTGGGCCAAGCTCTGGTTAGACTCAGCCAGATGGCCTACCCAGACGCCGGTGACGATGCCCAAGACACCCTGGCCCGTGACCAATTCTTTGAGGCAATTGGAGAGGACCTACGGTTTAAAGTCTGGCAGTGCCGCCCGAAGTGCCTAGACGAGGCTGTGCACGCCGCAGTGGAAGTAGAGGCCTTCCAAGATGCCCAACGGCGACGTCCTGATCCCACGGCAAGAGCCGCTGCAGGAGAAGACATACCGGCCGACGTTCCCGAGGACGATGAGGACGCACAGGGCCGGCTGCGAGCAGAGATTGCTACCCTGCTGGAAGAATATAAGAGGCGCTTCCCGGGACGGGGACGTTCAAGTTCAAGGCGGGGGCAGAGGGCGGAACGACAACCACGACGGGGATGTTGGAGGTGCGGAGAGGACGGCCATTTTAGACGTTCACCCTCTCCGCCCCCGAGACGACCGTCCGGGTGCGGGAACCCACCATAGCCCCAGTTACCCAAGCCTGCGCTTCATAACCAGGGAGCAGGGATATACCTACCCGCGTCCATCGGGCCGGTGAAGGTGATGTGCTGTGTGGACTCCGGAGCATCTATCTCCTTCAGCCGCCGGATATGGGAACAGCTTGACCCAGATGTGAAATCAGTCCTTCGAGACTCCCGGTACCAGTCCATCAGGGTGGCTGACGGTTCCCATATGCCTTTACTCGGAGAGGGAGACTTCAGGATATCGATCCGAGGGACGGTGTGGAAGCACACGCTGGTTGTAGGAGATTTGTCCATCGACGCCATCTTGGGATACGACTTCCTGTATCGCCACGGCTGTATACTTGACGCAAGAGGCCATCGATTGAAGCTGGGGGGCAAGTACCTGCAATGCGAGGTCGTAGGAAGTTTCGATTGTTATCGATTAGCCCTGGCTGAGACCATCACCATACCGCCTAGAACCAAGATGCTTGCCCCGGCCAGGGTGGGAGACGCACCGCCGGGGGAGATTGCACTAGTAGAGGGAGAGCTCGCATTTACCGAGAGGACCGGCCTAGTCCTGGCGAGAACACTCTCTCGGGTTGCGTCTGATGGTAGTGTGCCTATTCGTATGCTGAACGCTTCCGACGAGTCTACCGTCATCCACGCTGGTACCTTTTGTGGTAGTATGTCCGCACTAGGTGATGTTCCGGAAGAGCCTACAGCGCCGAGGGCGCGGACGACGACCCTGCCGGCATATATGCAGCCTCTGTCGGAGAAGTCCAAAGACGGCCTGAATGCAGCCCAGCTGAGAGAAGTTGAACAAATGCTGAATAGACACGCTGATTTGTTTGCTGCCGATGACGATGACCTTGGACGTACGACCAAGGTGCAGCATCAGATAAAGACGGGGAATGCACCCCCGATTCGTATTCCACCTAGAAGACCGCCTCTTCATGCCCGATGGGAGATCGACAAGCAAGTTGAGGAGATGTTACGACGAGGTGTGGTCGAGCCCTCCGAGGGACCGTGGTCGGCCCCTGTCGTCCTGGTGAAGAAGGACGGTAAATCTCGATTCTGCGTCGATTATCGGGCCCTGAATGACGTCACAGAGAAAGACGCATATCCTCTGCCGAGGATCGATGACAGTCTTGACGCACTGAACGGAGCCCAGTGTTGGTCTACCCTCGACTTGATGTCCGGATACTGGCAGGTTGAATTGGCGCCTGAAGATCGATGCAAGTCCGCGTTTGCTACCCGGAAAGGCCTTTACCAGTTCCGCGTTATGCCGTTTGGGCTGTGCAGCACTCCTGGAACCTTCGAACGCTTGATGGAAGCGGTATTGGCCGGTCTGCACTACGAGACTTGCCTCATTTACCTCGACGATATCATCGTGTTCGGGAGGACGTTTACCGAGACGCTGGCCAACTTGGAGGTGGTGTTCCAAAGACTACAGCTTCACGGGCTTAAGTTGAAACCCTCCAAGTGTGTCATTGGCGCCCGGAAAGTTACCTACCTGGGACACGCCGTGTCCGGCGCTGGTATCGAGACGGAGCCGGAGAAAGTGCCGGCTGTGAGACACTGGCCCACCCCAGTCTCCCAGACAGAGGTACGGAGTTTCCTCGGATTATGTAGCTATTATCGGAGGTTCGTCAAAGACTTTGCGACCGTGGCCGCGCTCCTGCATCAACTTACCCAGAAGGAGAAGAGCTTTGTGTGGACCGACGATTGTCAGGTCGCATTTGAGACGCTGAAGGAGAAGAAGATAGCGGCGCCCATCCTGACCATGCCTGACATGTCTAAACCGTTTATCCTGGACACGGATGCCAGCGGTTGGGGCATCGGAGCCGTTCTGTCCCAGGAGAGAGTGGTGGCCTATGGCAGCAGGGTACTCACCAAGGCCGAGAAGGCATATTGCGTGACCAGGCGCGAACTCTTGGCGGTGGTCCACTTCGTTAAGTCGTTCCGGCATTACCTCTACGGGAAGAAGTTTCTACTGCGCACCGACCACGGATCCTTGAGGTGGCTCATGAGATTCAAAGAGCCGGAGCGCCAACTCGCAAGATGGATTCAAGCCCTGTCGACGTATCAATTTGACATCGTACACCGTCCTGGCCGTAAGCATCAGAATGCTGACGCGATGAGCAGACGTCCGTGTAAGCAGTGTGGTCGTTCCTCAGAAACCGAAGGCGGAGAGACGGCGGCGGCCAGAGTTGTGACCATATCTCCACCCAACAAGGACTTTGCAGCGGCCCAGGCTGCAGACCCCGAGCTACTTCCGGTGATTGAGTGGGTGAAGGCTGGTACCAGACCTCGGTGGGACGTCGTCTGTCAACACAGTGGGGTGACGAAAGCGCTGTGGGGAGCCTACGACGCCTTGGCCCTGGAAGGAGACCTCCTGGTGCGACGTTGGTATGACCTGCGAGGCCGAGAGAAGGCCAAGTTACTGGTGGTCCCGAGGGCCCTTCACAAGAGGATACTCAAGGAGTGTCATGACAGCCCGACCGGAGGACACCTCGGTGTGTTCAAGACATTAAAGAAGGTGCGACAAGCGTACACCTGGGTCGGCCTGCAGCGTCACGTTCGACAGTGGTGTCGGAGCTGCGACACGTGCAGTCGGAGGAAGTAGGCCGGGAAGAAACCCCGAGGAGAGCACCGCGGGATGATGACGGGATGCCCCAGAGAACGTATCGCCGTGGACTTGATGGGCCCTCTCTCCCTGACGACGAGAGGAAATCTGCATATAGTGGTCATCTGTGACTATTTCACGAAGTGGGTGGAGGCTGCTGCGCTTCCAGACCAAGAAGCGGAGACGGTGGCCCAGGCTGTGATTGACTTGTACGTCAGCCGGTTCGGTGTCCCCTCCCTGATACACTCGGACCAGGGGCGGAACTTTGAGAGCAAAGTGTTCGAGGGGATGAGTCGGATCCTCGGCATGACGAAGACGCGGACAGCGGCGTACCATCCGCAGTGTAACGGCCAAGTTGAAAGGTTCAACAGGACCCTGGGCCAGATGCTTCATGCTAGTGCCGCCCGCCACGCCGACGATTGGGATGTATATATTCCACTGACGCTGATGGCGTACCGTGCAGCAGCACACTAGACTACGGAGTATACGCCGAATATGATGACGTTTGGCCGGGAGGTGACTCTACCCGCTCACCTGACAGTTGGGGTTCCCCTGAGTGAGAGAACGGAGCCAGTGCCGTGGGTCGGGGACCTTCGTGACCACTTAGTCGACGTCCACGAGGATGCGAGGGAAAATAGTGGGAAGGCCCTGAGACGGCGGAAGCGTCTGTACAACTTGAAGGCCAAGGCACAAAGATTCGTCCCCGGGGACCAGGTCTATCTGCACACCGTAGTGACCCGGCCAGGGCAGATTCGGAAGCTTAGAGACCGATGGCTAGGACCATTTGTGGTGGAGGCGGCGTTGGCGGACGTTACCTACCGGATACGGGTGACGACGGGAGGCGACAGGTCGTGCACGTCGACCGGGTCAAACCGTGCTATCCGCGGACGGACGCGGAGGATGATGCGACGTCAGAGAGCGGCAGTGACGACGGCGGCGGCGACCAGCAGGGGATGGAACCGGGCCAAGAGGGACCGTACACCCTGACACACCCGGTCGCCGTACAGCCCTCCATTGGCCAGCCCCAGACGAGCCGTAGTGGACGCGTCATCCGAGAGCCGGCCTGGCAGGCCGAATTTGAGTTGGAACCGCAGGGGACGCCGGATAGTGAGTTGGAGGGCGAGGCCGAGGACGTGGCCGAGGGTGAGGCAGCCCCCACACACGCGACGACGACCCGCGGTCGGCGAGTGGTCAAGCCTCGCAGGTTGCACGATTACGTGCTGACGTCCCACTAGTAATGGCCATTCTGTTCTGTCTTTCCAGAATCCAGACGTCATGAGCGAACACGCCAAGAGACGTCGCCGAGATGGGAGCCGAAGCCCCAGGAGGATGAAAGGGCGGGACGCACGGAGGGAAGTCGAGTCGGAACCGGCGTTTTTGCCCCTACTGCCCCGGGAGCTTCCATCGACGGAAGCGGCTCACTGAACACTGCAAGAGGAAGCACGGCTGGGACGGCAGCTGGGGGACCCAATCTCCCGGGAACCTGGGGCCGCGGTGCTACCTCCGTTGCCTCCGGCGTGGACGGTTGGCCTGACAGCGCCGAGGCCGGCGGAACCAGGAGCGGCAGCGTGCCGCATGTTGTCGGTCGTCCAAGCTCTGGGACGGGGACGACGCCACGGCGGGGCCCGGCAGCTACAGGCAGCTGGGGGCCCAATCTCCCGGGAACCTGGGGCCGCGGTGCTACCTCCGTTGCCTCCGGCGTGGACGGTTGGCCTGACAGCGCCGAGGCCGGCGGAACCAGGAGCGGCAGCGTGCCGCATGTTGTCGGTCGTCCAAGCTCTGGGACGGGGACGACGCCACGGTGGGGCCCGGCAGCTACAGGCGGCCGTGGGGCGGCCGCAGGGGCCAGAGGAGGAGCGCACTAAAGACGAGGTCCTTGAGGTGGAGAAGGCGTTACAGGTGGCAGAGGACGAACGGCGCCTGCTACCTGCGCCAGAAGAGGAGCCTGTGATGGGGCCGTCCCCTGCCAGGAGGAACCGGAGGTCGCCATTCCCCTCCCGGTCAGTATTCCCCGGGACCCTGAGGAGCTAATGCTAGGGACGGGGGTAACGGTCGCCGCCGTCAGCCCCGGAACCGCAGCCCGTGGGCGTGATGCCTCCAAGCCGGAGGTGATGCCGGAGCTGCCGAGGCTGATACTCCACCCGCCGGTGACCGAGTTTAGGGAGGAGGAAAGCTAGGTCGACACCGACGAGGTCGAGGGTGTTGGTGCGGGCGGCACGTCCGAAGGGTCGGGACGAGCCACCGACAGGGTCCAGAGTCCGCCTGCCGCGGAGGTCAGGCCAGCGATGAGGCCGGTGAGCCTGGACGTGACTCGACCCCAACGCGTGCTAGTGCATCGAACCAAGCTGTATGTGGACTCTGTGCGGGATCGCCAGGGCCGCGAGTGGCGGAAGGTATATGATAAGTGGGCGTGGATTGAAGAGCATAGCCTTCATGAGGGGAAGCCCGACCCCTCCAACTGAGCGTGCAGCCCAGTGGACCTGATGTCGTGGAGCGGCTCTGTTAGCCGCCCATGTAATCCTGTGTACCCCTCCAGGTACCAGAGCGGGAAGGGGGTCGCGAGGACAGCGGCCGGAATCCCTACAGTACGCCCGCCCGCGACGGACCTGGAGGAAAACCAACCGGACCTAATGTCGTGGTGGCCCGGCCAGAAAGCCGGAGGGCGACCACCTTGTAATTTCGCCGGCCCTGATGGCCAGTAATTGGCGAGGAGTTTTTGTTTAGATTGATTCGAACTGTACAACTGTAACTGTAGAACTACCCTGGACCGTGGGACAGGAACGACCATGACGAGGACGTCATGATTTGAATAGGCGGGGGCAGTGTAACGGTTAACCGTTTGTGTGGAGAACAGTTTGAATATGGAGGGTGACACAAATGGAATGCGGGGAACGACCTTGACATGTATCGTCAGCGAGGAACAAGGCAGTGTATGGAAATGGATCCCACCGTATTTCTCGCTTACCAGAGCAAGATAGGAGTTGCCATTTACGTGAAATATTCTCTACAGGTTCTAGATTGGGATGCCATTCTAGTTTATGGAATATGAACTGTAACTTCGCTATGAGAGACGATCTTTCATTGCAGACGAAACGTCTCCGTTCGCGAGGAAACTTCCTGTGGGGACTTTTCGGGTGCGGAGAGTGCACACACTATATATTGAGGTGCAGACATTACAAGCGACGTCAGACCAAAGAGACAGCTCTGGAGAAAGCACGCAAGGTACAGCCTGAATTGTGTGATTTTGGCGCACTTTGCGACCGGGTCGCAAATGTAATTCTTTTGGACTGGGAGTCTAAAAGATTGTAGATCCTGTAGCTAGTGCAACCTGTGAAAACACGTCAATCCAATGCGAATTTGCCGGCTTGCATTTTCAGTGTGGAACCGTGTTTGTGTGTTGTACTATAGTATAGGAAACACGACCGAGTGGGAAGACCGACTGGCGAGTTTATTGTAGTCTGGGGGTATTCTATAATAATGTAACATGACATGTATTATCGCGTAGCACATTCCGGTAAACATGATCAGACATCAGTATAGAATAAGGATATAGGTCAATACCAGTAGATTGTATGATATCGGCACTGTTTTACTGAACAACCCGGGCACTGGGACGTGGGCAGTATTATTTATGTGTCGGTGTCATCGGTCGTGAAGCGGTATATGACGGTAATAAGGGACTCCCTTCATCTTCCGATTATATGCAAATGTACTATAAATACAGACGTATTAGAGCCAATCTCTCCTACCGTTATTCGACGATATATCGCGCAGCCCGTTAGGTCGCTTAGACGCTGTACGGGTGTGAAAGAGGCCACAGATATTACAGCCAGTACAGCAAAGACAAGATACAGTACAGACGGGCTTCTTTTCTCGAGAAACGTCGATAAATCGTGGAATCGGAGAGCCCTGCGACCGGAAGGTCGCAGAAAGGTCGCAGACGGTCGCACAGACGCCGTACGGGTGCGAAAGAGACCACAAAGATTACAGACAGTACAGAAAAGACAAGGCACAGCACAGACGGACATTGTTGCAGAAACTTATAAAACAGGGCTATTCCACCAAGCGCCTCCACTCAAAGTTTCTCAAATTTGGCGATACATATCGCATGCTGATAGCAAAACACGAACGTAGCGTGCAAGATCTATGGCGCTACGTTTCGTAACTTGTGTCTAATTCCGCTTAACCCGGGGCTAGGGCCGTATGAACCCATGTACTTCAAGATCCTCATGGTACTCATATGAACAGTCACAATCAAAGCGTGACTGAGATACATCTTTTTTTGGATGACGACTCTATTACGAATATTATGGATTAAGAATACTGATCAGCGATACGGATTTGATATTTTTGGAACATCATGATGTCTTTGCCGGCATCATTGAAAACTGTTGACCGCTTCTCTCTTGCAGGAAACACGCCTATGTTTATGTATACTATGATTGTCTTTTTGAATTTGGTGCTAATACTGTTATGTGGAAAATGGAATAGGTCTTTGGATTATGGACGCGGATATTCTCTAATGGACGACGGCTGGATTAGGAATGACGGACTAGACGCTTGTAATTCTTCTCCCGAGAAACGTCGATAAACCGTGAAATCTGACAGACCTGCGACGGGGTCGCAGAAGGTCGCAGACGGATTGCGACCGGGTCGCAGAGGTGCACCGGGAGTCGCCATCGACAGTTTACAGACAGTAATGATGCTACATCGGTATCAGATGAAATGATAAGACAATATATACCCAAGTAGTTGTCCTGACGGCCACGGAGGACGAGCTGTACGTGGTTCTTACCTGAGGGGTCGTCGTGAAGTTGTGTAGTCACAGGTCGTGCCTATAGACGGATCGCATCAGCCGTGAGGGTTGAGACGCCGTGCTATACCTACCTGTGCGGGATGCAAACTGGTGAGCTGACAAGTTAGGGTCAGGCTCCAATGACTGGGGGTGGAGAAGACGACGGGCTGCCATATCCGTGGAGAGGCTCCAACGACTGGGGGTATATATTGAGAGAGCGTTACAGCCGTGACGTTCCGACGACTGGGGGTGAAGAAGACGACGGGCTGCCACATCCGTGGAGTGGCTCCAACGACTGGGTGTCGTATATTGGGGGAGAGCGTTACAGCCGTAACGTTCCAACGACGGAAGAAGAGAAGGGCCAGCAGCCAGGCCGCCCTTATACCCAAAAGAGGAGGGCCAGCAACCAGGCCGCCCTTATCGCGTACCCATACATATTTAAAGCATAAGTGGAACTGTAAAATTATATGCACACGCTCTTATATTATTTGTATAATAACATCAAAAAATTATATGCACACACTCTTATATTATTTGTATATAACATCAAGGTTATATGCATACACTCCCTTATATTATTTGTATATAACATCAAGATTATTTGCAGACACTCTCCTAGTGTTTGTACAGATATGGAGACATTATTCTACTGCATAACGTTACATCTCCTTAGACATTCTGTCTAAGCCACGCGGTTCTACGCTATTAGCTGTAATCGCGTATACTATTTGTGCAGAATATACCCTAATAGACCTTTACATCAGCGTCAGTCATCCTTGTAGGGTTGTGATCATCTCTTCGATCCCCGGATCTCTACTAGTGAAGGGGCTAACTACGGTGACGGCCAGAATGCCAGTGGGCAATCCCGGTTATTGATTCGTTTTCTGGTAAACACCACGACTGGTCCTGCTCGTACACGTTACACAAGGAACTACAATTTAAATTGCTCACAATATTGTCCCCAGAAGAAAGTATTTGCATAAAATCAAAATTGCTTCCTCTCCAGGCCAGATTGGCCAGAGTGTCAAAAAGAGGATGATATGTCACATTATTTCCTAGACTGTTCCCAATCTGAAAACGTCATAGTTCAATGTTTTGATTGGATTAAAACCTTACTAGATATTACTGTTGATAGGCAATCTTATTTGTATGGTATTGCAGATACTGAGAAGAAAGATTGTCTCAATTACCTCAACATGCAAGCTAAATTATTCACTTATAAGTGCAAAGTGGGAGAGAATGAGCAGAATTTCACTCATTTTCTGAACGATATCAAATTTACCCTGCGTGTTCTGAAGAGATCTGATAAACAAGTTCATGGATACAATAATTGATCAGATTTTGGCCTATTCTTGAAATGACTATCAAATTCATCACTTCTGCTACCTGTGTAATTTTTTAAAATTATTTCTTCTTTGTTTAATAATTGAACACATTCCGCCCTGTTACTCCCAGGTCACGTGGGAAATGTAAGGACTAAACTGTAAAATCGTGGCAAAATGCATGAATAAATGCCCAGCGATAATGATAATATATCACGCTTAAAATAAATTTGTAATTTTTCCCATGTAAAACTGAGTCTTCACCATAGTTGTTTCATGTACAGGAGCTGAAATGCATATAGGGTGATGTCATGGTGTACTGGCGTTCACTCGCACAGAGGTCAACAACGCCGTATACGGTCATAGAGGTGTTTTCGGTTTAACAGTCGGCAATTTGACGGCAAGCGATAAAAGCGACGCATCCAATAACAGCCTGTTATACTTTATACGGCCTCAATGGGCTAAGCCCGCTTTAACTCCAATACATTATATACACAAGTGAACGCCGGTATCGTACATGAAACAAGTGAGTAAGTGAGTGAATAGAATTCAACGTAGCTTTCAACAATATTTCAGCTATATCGCGACGAACCAACTAAGCACCACCCAGCCAAGTTGCATCCCTGCTACTTCAAAGCTTTTTGAAGCAGCATGGAACCAGACATCCTCCATCCATCCTATAAAACTCTAGGACAGCATACAAGACACAGACAGGACGCTTACATGGTGCAATATAGATAATTAATGTTACAGTGCTAGATATCACATTATCATGTTCCTGTTGCTTCTCAGCAAAATGCATTGAAACAACAGGAACCCGTGCCCACCCAAGTTTTACACGGAGATAATTAAAAGGCTATTTTAAGCAGTTCAACATGGAGTGAATTGCAAAGATATTTAAAGCGTGATATTCCCATGGAGTGAATTGCAAAGTTATTTCAAGCGTGATATATTCTCAATGTCACGTATTCATTTTGTAGAGTTGAGTTTGATATAAACGTTGCAAGAAAATTTATGCGGGCATAACTACTGATTGTTGACAAAATTCAAAGTAGACTACCGGTACTGATTAAAATAAAGAGACTTTAATTATGGTACTCGGACACGCTCGTTATCAAAGTGTGTTTGAAATGCCCCGCAGTATCTTCGTCATCTGAAATCCTGTTATGCGTTATACCGGACAGAAAAATTTCGAAGAATACGCTTTCAAGCGTAACACAATGTGTATGGCAAGGCATAGATATACAGGTTATATATATATATACTGGCTGTGTTTAACCATACAGGTATTCGGTAGTGGTATACAGCAAGCGGATGGTAAGCTGTGTGATAGACTATAAATCCAGGTAGCCTATAGCCATGATGTACCGATATTCATCATCACTCAGTCTGGTTCTCTTAATACTCTTAACCACACCACTGAAGGTAAGCTATTTTCTGATCCTTTATGTGAAATCAATCTTCGCCTTATGGAAGATCTTACCGGCGTTACCAAGCAATATAGCTAATGGTAGAAGCGATATGAAACAATAGAGCTTATGGTGGAAGCGATATCAAGCAATAGAGCTTATGGTACTACCGTTTTCAGATTTAAAATTACAATTGAAAGTTTAAATTGCTTTCTTCATCAGATTCATTCATCGGATTCTAAAACGGAGTAGGCCTAATATTCACTAACATATTGAACTCTGGATATTTTCCAACAAACATGGACACTGGGAATGATGGTCTCTATATATAAGAGTGTTAATTCTCAACAGCAGACTTATTGGTATTCTTGAGAGCAAAAAATACTAAGTCGCCAATAGGAATAAAAAACGGGTCAAGAACTTCGCATCACATTTTTGTAATGAAAACAAAAAAGGCAAAATAAGTATACCTGCATCATCGACCTGATTCGGTGTGCCATGATGCTTTATTTCTTAAACTACAACAGAGTGAAATCACTGGGCAAATCTACATCCTGATAAAAGCATGTACCTCACAATAACCAGTCTCAAGTCGAGACTAAACATGCCTAAGTGAAAGTTTTCCAGTTTCCAGAGGTGTAACACCAGGGCAATGTTTCGAACCCTTTACTGTTCAATATCTTAACTAATGATCTAAGTAGTGGATAAAGGGGATTTGGAGTCACATTGACTATTTACCTTTAAGTGCACAAAGTTCATTCAGTGCACTTCCGGTCACGTGACCGCATGTGACCTTTGACCCCTGTTTCCGGTTACGTGATCGGAACTTGCAACGCAGGAGTGGTCAAAGGCCACTTCCGGTCACGAGACCTTTCGCTCGTGTGACGTCACAGAGGTCATATGCAAATGTTTGAGGTCAATGAGGGTTCCAATGCTCTTACAGTATATTACAGTAGTCAAAACCCCCCCAAAAATCGCATTGTTGTAATAAAAACAGATTTTATTTTATGACAGAGAAAATGTATATACAACAGTTATTCGCCCTTATTATACGTTCATCTATACTTTATAGAGTTTATAGAACATATATACAACAGTTATTTCCCTTATTATAACATTTGAAGTCCAGTGGAATATCTGCACTATAAATTCATCTTTAGCATATGTATCACTCTAAATGTCCAGATACGTCGTAGTCACACCATCTGGGAGAACTTTGCGTTTGGGGTAGAAGAAGGAGCGCATCTGGTTCTGGAAACCGTTGTTAGTTCCACTGGCACTGGTCTGGCCCTGGAGTATATTGAGGTACAGGGCTTTGGTGATGTTATTTTCCCGACGACTCCTTTGCACCTGAATTTGTTGTGGTCTCCACCGTCGCAATTGTACGTTTTTGAGCACAGGCCTCGCCGCTCCATTCTAACTTGAAGAGGCCGGGGGTCCTTTTATCATAGTCGTAATTGTCTTTTTTCGGTAGCCATCCATCTCGTTCCGCTTCATACTGAGCTCGTGGTTCCGATTTGACCAATGATTCCCAGCCCGGGTTGGAGACGGCCATGTACGCAGAATCCCTATCCATTTCTATCAACAGCCAGTCTGATTGGTCGAAATGCACATCCATGAAGTCGTACAAGAATTCTAGCATCCGCAGTTTGGCCAACTGGTACACCATACATCCAATTTGTAGCGGCAGGTTGTACGTGATGGTCTTTTTGGCCTAGGTGACTTCGTAGGTGGTGTCGTCAATCATCACCGCGTGTCGGTACAGGATGAATTCAAGCGTTTGCGGTCTTGTTTGGTGGCACAAATGTGGATTGGTCCTCAAAAATAGTATAGGCGTAGTGGCGAAGACGGGTCTTATTTTCTAACCGGAAGTTGTACAAGTCCAATATAGGGCGATGGCGGGTGAAAATAGTGGCGGATGGTATGTCTGTGACGTTGCTAGATCGTACTCTCAGCTTCCTGTATCGGTAATACTTCTATGACTGGTTCGTCAGCATCTGTGGTAAAATTGTCCACCGCCGCGGTGGGGGCTGTATTCCGGATTAGCGGTGATCGTTCACGTTACTTTATTGGAATGGTCAGTACTGCCCCGACTGTAACTTTTCCACTGAGTCCAAGCGGTGAGCACGACGTAAAGCCTCTATCAGTTGCGGTCTACTGCCCCCGTTCATATTTCCTTCGTTCTGGTTGATTTACCCAGTCGCTGCACAGAGGTTCAGATAGCTCCGGATGTAGTTGCTCGTTTCGAACTTGGGTTGCAGGGGGTGCTGGGACCTGTTGTCCGTCCACATGCAGGGTCACGAAATTGGCGTTGAACGATTTTAGGTTGAACGGATTCCTCGTGATCGTCCCATTATAACTGACCTTCTCCACACAGGCGATGGTTAGGCGCTTAAGTAAATCCCCCCGGAATATATTTTCTTGATTGGCAATCATATTACCAATATATATTACCCAGACGGAAAAACCTTTGGTTTGTACTCGACGGGAGGGGTATTGGGCTGGGGGTTTTTTCTCCAAGGCTCTGATGTGCCCCAACTGTACACCTGGGCTCGGTGTCACTTTGCGTACAAGCAGACTGGCCTCTGGGATGGCAATGTTGTACTCGATGTCGTCATTCGGAGCCATCAAGGCAAACCTTGATCAAGAGGAAGCGGCCCTGCATGAATAAGTCTGCAAGCAGACGGCCCATCATATCGACCGAGTGACTGGGCCGTGAATGCCAGTCTCTCCATATATACAACATTATCAGCACACGCCTCCACCTTGCCTGAGATATCTCGGTAGAACAACGGTGCTGTCAAGTACGACCTTTTAGCGTCTCGCCCGTAAGATAACAGTGTTCCGATGTAGGCTCGGTACGGGTACGTGTTCGAACTCACAAGTTTATCACTGTGCGATATATCCACTTGCTGGAATAGCGAATGAAGCCAGAGATTGACTGGAACCACTGGATCGTCTGCTTTGAGGAGTGGCCCATCTTTATTGGTGATTTTAGCTTTCACGTACAGGTACGTATGTGCTAAATCCAGGTATGACGTATCAGCGTTGGTGATGGCGAATTCAATGGGTCCTGCGGTTGTGATGCTGGAAAGGGGTAGATGTTCTACCCATTGTTCTTCCTCCGCGCTGGTCTGGGTAGGTGGTACGGTCCACAAATCAAATTCACTGTTGGTATAAGGACACGAATCGGTGTGGTTGAAAGCCATGTTTTACGCAAAGATGTCTCGCTTCTTCGATGTGCGTCGTCGCTGGGTCGGTCGTCGACTGGTGCGCGGTCTCGGGACCATAGGTCTTTTATTCCCTACTGTGCGTTGTGCCTTGGCGACCAAGACGCCTCCTGATTCTTTGGCTCGCCGTTTCAGTGCTTCTCCGACGGGGACACCGCTGAACACATCTCCCAGGGCTTACACCCAATTACAGACCGCTTGTTTGCCGACCGCTTTGTCGCCACGCGTCACCAAAGGCAGGAACGTTTTGACGATGCTCCCGAGTATGTTCCCCAACCCATGCCCGCGGTGAATACGCATTCCATTGAAGACGGATAGAATACCCCCGGCTTGTTTGGTGTAATGATCGACGTAACTGGATGTATTGCATTGATAGGGCACCTTCATTATGCAAAGTGAACCGCTCGGACGGAAATGAAGCGTCAGCACCACTTTCCCACGCTCGAATGCAATCGGTTGACCGGTATCGTCTCTTATATCGATGATGATGGAGCTAATATCGGTCTGACCGACCTGTAGATAAACGATATGCTTGAAACTGTGTGTAACTTGATCACCGTACTTCCATCGTACTTCACGTACAGGCCATACAAACCCCCACGCATGTCTATTGTACTGTAGGTGGACTCGGCGGAGAAGCCTACCTCGGAAGGACCCGCGTACATATTATCACGCAGTCCTAAGTCGTCTTAGGCCCTTGCTGAATTCTATACTCACGTTGGCCGTCAGCCTCAACTGAAAGTTCTGATTGTATTCGTTTAACGACAGGAAAACGGAATATTTGAACGGGAGAGGTTCGGTCTTGTTACCCAGCCGACGACCGATCTTACCCTCCATGAGATCGCACAACGCCTTGATGAACACTTTGGGGGTGTGGTACTTTCCTTGAGGGAGTACAAAGAGATACGTCTTGCTGGCGTGCGTGATCAGATATCACACCACGTCCTCTTTCTCGTTGTACCACGTATACGGGTACTGGATATCTACCAGACCACATTCCCGACGACCAGGCAGGTGCAAGGGTTGGGGTAACTGTGTTTCATAGTGAGTTAAACTATTGCTCGTGAACACGTCTGCCGAGCTGTTACTGGGTAGTGTGAGGTAAAACATGGCGACTGAGCTCTCGGTATTAATAGTTTTCTCAGGCCTTGGACGCTTGTACCCGCGACCCTGAAGCTGTTGGCGATTTGCCTTTATGCTGGCCCTCGATTCACTATTCCTAATGTGCTGCTCGTCCTCCTCGTCCGAGGCGAGATCCTCCTTATGTATTTGTCCACCACTCTTCACTCGTATTCCGACTTATCTGCCAATCAAATGTGTTTTTGTCGCTGTTTGATTTCTTTAATACCCAGGTTCAGCTTGCCGATCGCGTCTTCGCTTCGTCCCCCGGTAACGTCGTCACGGTATTCCTCCACATTTTGGAGAACCGATTCGTTGCACTTGTACTGCTTTTCGTTGCCCTTCTTCTTAAACGCGTATGACTTGGCGATCGTAGATTTTAACCTCTTCATCTCCGACATTGCTAGGAAGCGCACCGTTAATTAGCGTTCTCCATCACTGACATCTTTGTTTTGATTATAGTTCCCATCATGCTTAGCATATCGTTGTTGTTTTGTTGCATAATCTTCGAAATTAAGTCCGAAAGCACAACTGTATTCCCGCTTCCCGGGCGATGATCCACTTGCAGCACTGGGGTATTGCCACAGCCGTTCCCCGACACATTAATATCGTCCGAGTTTTCGTCCGCCATGCTGTTGTCCCGCTATAAGATTTATATGTATAAAATAAACTCAAGCATAAATTGACGTGTTGCACGCTTGAGTATTCACCCTAGAATGATCAGACCAGTAGCCGCTGCTACGAAAACCGCATGGCCCTTAGCCACGTCCCCTTTTCACGTGTCCCCATGGCAACATTATCAAAATCGTACAAACATAAATTTTCGTCTCCACTTCGTGCCTACACAATTTACATTTTCTATGCTTAAACGGGAGATCGTATGCTAAGGGCGGATAACTCTAAACAGGCAGTTATGTAGACTAACCAGCAATTCTGCCAGAAAGTTGTTGTCTTCACACCATATGATCTTTGTATATGCCATCATATATGTTACTCTTAAAAATAATTAGATTCAAATTAGTTAATTTTGCGGATTGCAAATCAGTCTATTAGATCCCAGTTATTAGGATATAATAGGTTGAATTTTAAGTCTACATTAGATACATTCTTTTAAAGAAAAAAATCTAATAGAAAATTATTTCAATCGAACCAAAAGATTGACGTTTTAATCTGTGAAAATTAGATCTTGTCTCTAATTTCAACCTTCTTGGATAAAATGTCAATCTTTCGGTGCGATTGAAATTTCTAACGTAGACGGAAATAAACTCTATTTAACTGAAATTTTCAATCTAACAGATTGATTTTCAGTCAGACTAGAATGGTCACTAATTCCAATCTAATTAATTAAGAAAGTAATTAACGTTGCGTAGTTAATCTGATGTCCACAAACTTGAGTATTATTAGGTTATATATTCAAGGAATGTTTTTCTTTATTTTCAGGGAGTTTGTGGATTTGGCACGACAGACAGCCAAGGTAGTTATAAGTTTTTGAAGCATGTGTTAATCATATCAGACATGCCTATATCTTGTGTCTAGCGTATTTTCTTGTAGATGACTCAGCTGATTACCGACCCGTGGAACAGTGGATATCCTGTATTAAATAAAAAATAATAGGCCAGGAAGAATCACATAAGGGAGTAGAGGACGTTAATTTTCTTCTGAAAATAAGATGGAAATGCTTATTTTAGCTGTTATACCGCGAATAGTTTCGAAGAAAGGATGGTGTCCCCCTGTTTTTATTGCATATTCAACAAGAACTGTATCTGTTTAGTATTATATATCAAAATGGAGAAAATTTGACCTAGAAAAGTTTGATTTATTGTGCGTCAAGCAAGAAAAAATTCAAATCTCTCTATGTCGTATACATGCAATTGGCGGCCATATTTTCTAACGAGTATGGTGACCGCCCATTTGTTCGTCTTCTCTTAACCTGATGATAAAATACTGAAATTAAAAAAACAGAAACATTTAACCTCTAGAAATGAACGTCTTAAACTAGTGTATTTATTTACGTTCTCATGAAGATTACTTTGATTCATATATCCACGTTACTATGTCCAAAAATTCAAATGCATAGTACGATCGACTATATGTGAGTTTCAAGTGACTGCTCATTTGCCCAAGGGCTAACGGTGTTTCTTTTTTAGATTCAGTGAACCCAACCGGAATTAGAGTAAGATATCAAACAAAGTCAAACGGTGACCCCGACCGTCAAGAGGTCACAGCCAATGTGACAAAAATATCTATCTCCGCGGATACTGCATCGTTTTTTTATCGTCCGACTGGAGATTCTACATCATTCGAATACACAGCCCGATTTTGACTGACATGAATTATAGTATATGTATCTATTTCTCCTCCTTACGCGCTGCAGAAATCGTCAGTGGTAACAAACATAAAGCAGCAGCATAGAAATAATAATTTGATATGGAATTTAGCCTCTTCGTCCACCACCACGAAGCAATTTGTAACCATGAGATACCTTTTGAGAGCAATAATAATTTAGCCATCAGCCGGAATCTAACCCATGATAGCGACCCCTCCAATTCAGTCGTGAAGTTGCTCTTGCTGTCTGAGCGATGTCGGCCCACGCTAGCTGAATCTCCCTTGAATAGTGCCCATGGGTGAGCACTGTGTGAGTTGAGAAACAGTTTGTGGTCGGTATTTGCGGTCGACAGTCACTATTCAGTCGTCGTCCGTAAAAGAATGTCCGAGTCAATAATCGAAATACCTATTTCATATGACAGTTAGCACCAATACTAAATGTGTATGGAACAAAAATACAAGATGGCTTCCTAACAGAGAGGAGCGCTGAATCGTACATAACTAGATGACAAAGGACACGTAGCGAAACCACTTCGGATTTCTCGACTCTCTGTATACTACTCTCAGGCGCCACGGGGCAGGGGTTGCGGAGAGGACCACCCAGTAATTAACCCTTTATTTCCTGGACCCAGATCTGCAGATGCAGATGTAGCAAAAATCAGATATTTTGGGTAGTTGATAGGTTTGGAGCATAGAAGCTATTTTTGGTTGTATTTATTCGATATATCTGTTGCCATGGCAACTGGAAATAGTTGCCATTTGGCAACATTGGGAAGGTAAGACCGAATAGCTTTATATTTCGTTGAATATGTCACAATGAAAACCCCTTTATCAACTTATTGGGGGTAATTATTGCTGTTTTAATTCAAATAATGACAAGAATCACTAGTTCAAGCATAAAAATACTATATTTTAAACATTCAACGGTAGATTCATTCTTTTGTACAAATGTTCCAATTAACCAATATTTCAGTTACTTATACGGACTGACAAATGGGCAATTTCCCCGATTCAGTCATATTATGAACTGACATCTTGTAGGGAGCACTTTCGCCTCCCCCCCCCTCCCATTGGTTTTTGCTCCTATCTCCTGAACAACAATAAATTGAGAGCTGAAAATCCGTGACTTTGTGGATTATCATACAAAGAGTCATATTGGGCCTATCTGTATGAGCCCCGAGCAGAGGATCATGGGTACAGAGGATCTGGTGTACCAGAAAACGATGTTTTCGTCAGATTTCTTCAATTTTTGTGCTTCTCTGCACGGAGTTTATGGGTGAAATTTATTCATAAACTTGCATCGTGTGGGAGCAGAATTCTTGTTTCAGAGGGTGACCATGTTGCAGGGTGTCATGTGACGGCATAAAAGTTGACCTGTGGGGAAATTCAGTCATATATCAATAGGTGCACGGCCCTAGATTACCGCTTCAGCCCAAGGTTGCCAAACGACCATTGATTTGCGATGAGGTGACGTAAATACACGACGTTGCCAAATGGCAACGTTGGTAAAGTCTGAAGTGCTTTGCAATGAGTCGAAAATTAGTAGAAAAGCATCTGAAATCTCATAACTTCCCGAGGGAGTATTCCCGATCCCACTTTTCCTTCCTTCACAGGTTACTAGTTTTAAATTGCAGTTTCATGCGAAGTGCCAACTTCAGAGGATTTTTTTTTCAGAGCGACACTTTCCACCGTCACAATGAAACTTAAAGATGTGTAGGACTTGTTTTTTTTCGCTGCACGGCAGAATGTAATGGCACAATGGACAACTTGATATCGTCTTTCTTCCGAACGACAGTTTCGAGCGTCACAATGAAAACATCTTTCTTCAGAGCATCACTTTGCAGCGTCACAAAGAATCCAATCTTGTCCATGGTTTAATTTATCATCACAAATATTACTTATTTTTCATTCGGCAGAATGCAATGGCACAATGGACAATTTAATATTATTGTTCTTCGAAACGGCAGTTTCGAACATCACAATGAAAATCGTCTTTATTCAGAGCGTCGCTTTGCAGCATTACAATGAATCCAATCGTATTGATGGTTTAATTGATCATCACAAATATTGCTTATTTTTTGTACGGCAGAATGCATCGGCAAAATGGGAAATATAAGATCCAATTTTTTCCATGCGGCAGTATGCAACGGAACAATGAGAAACATCTTTCTTGAGAGCGGCACTTTGCAGCGTCACAATGAAATCCAATCATGTTGAACCACATTCTTACACTTTACGCCTTGATTTCTCATAACAAATATTACTTTTTCTCTTTACAGTTTAAGATTGGGGTTGGCAGTTCACCACATGTACATTCTTCCTAACCTAGTTTTGACCATCGAATGCATGTACTTTCTTCCCTCAACCCAACTTTAACATGAGAACACACATACATTTGTCTCTACCTCTGGATTAATAGTGAAACTCATTTATGCATGGGAGTCAGATAAGAATTCAGAAAATCCAAGTATGTTAACCCCGATTTTACCTTGGCCATAAGAACAGGTACCTTCCTCCATAACCCCATTTTGACGCTGGAACTGATGTCCCTCACTCCCCAACCTTACGTACCGAAACCTTACTCCTTAATTCTGCTTTGAGGCTCAAGCACATGTATCTCACTCCCTAACCCGACACTCGAACACATATACCACTTCACCCCCAACCGTCCCGGACACTCAACCACGTGTAGCGGTTTCTCACTCTCTAACCTCAAGTTAACACTCCAACCTATGTACCTCAATCTTCAACCTTGCTTTCCTCCGTAACCCCACTTTGATACTGGACCACACATACGCTCCTGTTCCTCCCTAACTCCGCTTTGAAACTGGAATATGCATATATTTATCCCTAATTCAGCTTTGAAACTAGACTACACATACATGCCTTCCTAGCCCCGCTTTAACATTGGACTACACGAAGATTACTCCCTAACCATGCTTTGACATGGACTACGCGCACGCTCCTCCCTGACCCCGCTTTAACACTGGACTACACGTATATTCCTCCCTAACCCCGCTTTGACACTGGACTACACATACATTCTTCCTTAACCCCGCTTTAACATTGGACTACACGAAGATTATTCCCTAACCATGCTTTGACATGGACTACACATACATTCCTCCTTAACCTCGCTTTGAAACTGGATTACACATACGTTCCTCTCTGCGACTGCTTTGACTGCTTCTTGTGTACCACACGAACCTTCCTTCCTAACATTGCACTGAGATACGCGAATATTGCTCCCTATCCTCTCTTTGACACCGACTACACATACGTTCCTCCCTAACCCCGCTCTGCATGTGCACAATTACAAGCGTCTGGTCCGTCATTCATAATTCAGCCGTCGTCCATTAAAGAATATCCTCGTCCATAATCCAAAGGACCTATTCCATATTCCATATAACAGTATTAGCACCAAATTCAAAAATACAATCATAGCATACATAAACAAAGGCTAGTTTCCTGCAAGAGAGAAGCGGTCAACAGTTTTCAATGATGCCGGCGAGACATTATGATGTTCTAAAAATATCAAATCCGTATCGCTGATCACTATTCTTAATCTATAATAATCGTTGTAAAGTCGTCATCTAGAGAATGATGTATCTCAGTCACGCTTTGATTGTGACTGTTCATATGAGCACCATGATGATTTTGAAGTACATGGCGGCATACGGCCCCTAGCCCCGGGTTAAGCGGAATTAGACACAAGTTACGAAACGTAACGCCATAGATCTTGCACGCTACGCTCGTATTTTGCTCTCAGCATGCGATATCTATCGCAAAATTTGAGAAACTTTAAGTGGAGGCGCTTGGTGGTGTAATCCTGTGGAGGCGCTTGGTGGTATAGGTATAACACCTACGTTCCTCCGTAACCCCGTGTTGACACTGACTTCACCAACATTCACTAGATTACACATACATTCCTTCCTAATCTCGCTTCAAAACGAAAATACACGTACGTTCCTTACCTTGCTTTGAAACTGGACTACGCGAACATTCCGCCCCAACTCTGCTTTTATACTGAGCTACACGAATATTGGTCCCTGGACCCTCTTTGACACCGACTACGCATACGTTGCTCCCTAATCCATTTTTCGCGCTTTGACACTCGAGTACACGTATGTTCCTCGCTAACCCGTGTTAAAACTGAACTACCTAATCTGTTGGTAAGGAAATCTCTTTAGTATAATTCTGATAGCTGAAATGTACTTTAACGTGATAGTAGAGATTAATTACAAGCGTCTGGTCCGTCATTCATAATTCAGTCGTCGTCCATTGTAGAATATCCGCGTCCATATTTCAAATAACAGCATTAGCACCAAATTTAAAAAGACATTTGAAATGATTCCCCCTTTGGATTTGAGAGAAAAATCCGAGAGCGGGATTATTCTGGATGCTAGAACTTGGATCAGTGTTTCCGTTTGGTTTAAATGATAATGTCAGTGGGTTTGGCAATGCTACAAACCGCCGTTCAAATATATCCAACATTACCCAACTATTTAAACCTCATCAACGGAGACATCGCAGCCATGGTTGGCGAAAGTTTAATAGTTCGTTGATTCACGATCATATCACTTTAAATTACTTAGTGGGTTTAACTAACACACCCAATAGTATCCATAGCTTACGTACAGTTCTGTATGAGTTACCTCTGAGATTACAAGCGTCTAGTCCGTCATTCATAATCCAGCCGTCGTCCATTAGAGAATATCCGCGTTCATAATCCAAAGACCTATTCCACATTCCATATAACAGTATTAGCACCAAATTCAAAAAGACAATCATAGTATACATAAACATAGGCTTGTTTCCTGCAGCGAGAAGCGGTCAACAGTTTTCAATGATGCCGACAAGACATCATGATGTTCCAAAAATATCAAATCCGTATCGCTGATCAGTATTCTTAATCCATAATATTCGTTGTAAAGTCGTCATCTAAAGAATGATGTATCTCAGTCACGCTTTGATTGTGACTGTTCATATGAGTACCATGAGGATGAAGTACATGGTTCATACGGCCCATAGCCCCGGGTTAAGCGGAATTAGACACAAGTTACGAAACGTAGCGCCACAGATCTTGCACGCTACGTTCGTATTTTGCTATCAGCATGCGATATGTATCGCCAAATTTGAGAAACTTTGAGTGGAGGCGCTGGGTGGAATAGCCCTGTTTTATAAGTTTCTGCAACAATGTTTTGTGACGTTGATTAAAATCGTCACATTTAACACAGGATCTAGCAAATGCTACTATATGTATACGCCATTGCAGGTCCCACTGGAATAGTACTGTCCAGGAAGGGATAGTTTACGATGTCGAAATTGTTCTCTTTTGTCATAAAGTCATTTCATAGATAGAGATCTAAATATGATGTGCCTGTAGGGCTATCTGTAGTTTCCTTCAAATCCAGTGAAGGTGGATATATATCCTTCACTGATTTATATAGCATTATCACAGAGAAGATCGACTATATAAATGAGAGTCGGCTATGCGGTTTTTGAAAGCGCCTGCATATAATATTCATAAGAGTACAGGTCAGCCAACAGGGGTGACAATTAGTAGGGCTGCTGATATATTGTAGTATAGGGAGTCCCATGAATGAAATCTCTTGTATGTTGATACATGTCTGTACGGTATGTGACCTTTAGCATCAAGCTCTTCCGTAAGATATTTTGAGTTTTTCAATATCCACGTACATTCAACGCCAGAGTTCTTAGAAATATTGGCGCAATACCTTTCCCAAAATGCTTTTACCTCCTGAAGGGCCCTCATCAATAGGGTTGAAAGAAGCTTGGTGGTGCAGCTTCTAGAACCAGCTATGAATCTAGCTTTGTATGGTGATTTATGCATTTTGGGAGTCCAGTTTTGTTTTGGTATGCCGTTATGATTGGTTGGAAGACAAATACCTCTTTCCCTGAGAAACTTTTTGTGATTGTTAAATAAATCTTCCAGAGTAAATGCAGTTTGGGAGTAAGTAGACGTATTTGATGAAGATATGTCTACACTCAATTATTTAACCAGCACCTGGTAATAGTAATATTTACATATGAATATTATATTATTCAGAGCTTTGTCTGCTGGGACTATGACGAATTTACTCTGGAGATTTGCTAGAACTTCTTGCGAATTGAGGTTTCTCAGTACTTGTTTTGCTTGGGGAAGAGTACTTCTGTCAATATGGCGGATTGTTTCACGACCTTGCTCTTGGTGAGGTCCAGCCAATCAGCGAGTACTGTAGGTTCAACTTTTTCTCGCTTAGACTAATCAATGACGTACTGTTCCAATGCAGACAGGACTATCTTCTGGTCGGCCTTCAGATTTATTCTTCTTGGCTGTCTATATTTAGGTTCTTTCATCAGGAGTAATTTCAGATCCGATCTTCAGATGTTTCGATTATGTTCACTGGACGATACAACCGAAAATACGCTATATCTTGACATACTTTACTTATTTTTGGTGGTATTAAATTTCCTGAAGACGCAGATTGTTGTATATCTCTGGCTATTTGATTTAAAGCTCTCAGAGGTAACGCATACAGAACTGTACGTAAGCTGTGTATACAATTGGGTGTGTTAGTTAAACCCACTAAGTAATTTAAAGTGATATTATCGTGAATCAACGAACTATTAAACTTTCGCCAACCATGGCTGCGTTGTCTCCGTTGATGGGGTTTAAATAGTTGGGTAATGTTGGATATATTTGAACGACGGTTTGTAGCATTGCCGAACTCACTGACATTATCATTTAAACCAAACCGAAACACTGACCCAAGTTCTAGCATCCAGAATAATTCCCGCTCTCGGATTTTTCTCTCAAATCCAAAGGGGGAATCCTTAGTAGATGGATAGACGACGTCTATGATCTGAATACTAAAGTTATCCCAGCCATGGTCGGGTCCAGAAAAATGTTTACCTATAAGCAATTGCTTTTTCCTAACGGATTTTTTGTGACCTTTCACCCTAAGATGGAGTCTTTGGATGGTCTTGCCAACACTGGATCAAATAGCCAGAGATATACAACAATCTGCGTCTTCAGGAAATATAATATCACCAAAAATCAGTAAAGTATGTCAAGATATAGCGTATTTTCGGTTGTATCGTCCAGTGAACATAATCGAAACATCTCAAGATCGACTTTTCTTGAAACTCAATTACTTAGATAAAGGACTGGACATCATTAATTTACCTCGAATCCTGAATGATCCAGAGGTACGCAACGCTGCACCAAACTATTTTAAGTTCACAGAACCTCCTTGCATTTCATATAAGTATACTAAATCTATAGCCACCAAAATATTCAATTACTCCAATGCTGTCAAGGAGTTTGACTGGAACTTATACACGTCAGGAGGCTGTAGTTGTGATTGTGAATCATCGAACTTTATCTATACACCATGCAAACATATTGTGACTGGTGCTCTTGATATGGTGAGTGATAAGGATCTGAAATTACTCCGGATGAAAGGACCTAAATATAGAGAGCCAAGAAGAATAAATCTGGAGGCAGCCCAGAAGATAGCCCTGTCTGCATTGGAACAGTACGTTATGGATTTGTCTAAGCGAGAAAAAGTTGAACCTACAGTACTCGCTGATTGGCTGGACCTCACCAAGAGCAAGGTCGTGGAAACAACCCGCCATATTGACAGAAGTACTCTTCCCCAAGCAAAACAAATACTGAGAAACCTCAATTCTCAAGAAGTTCTAGCAAATCTCCAGAGTAAATTCGTCATAGTCCCAGCAGACAAAGCTCCGAATAATATAATATTCATATGTAAATATTACTATTACCAGGTGCTGGTTAAAGAATTGAGTGTAGACATATCTTCATCAAATACGTCTACTTACTCCCAAACTGCATTCACTCTGGAAGATTTATTTAACAATCACAAACAGTTCCTCAGGGAGAGAGGTATTTGTCTTCCAACCAACCATAACGACATACCAAAACTATACTGGACTCCCAAAATGCATAAATCACCATACAAAGCTAGATTCATAGCTGGTTCTAGAAACAAGGTTGAAAACGACGTTAAACCCTACTACTCACTCACCCTGGTTCTAGAAGCTGCACCAGCAAGCTTCTTTCAACCCTATTGACGAGGGCCCTTCTGGAGATAAAAGCATTTTGGGAAAGGTATTGCGCCACCATTTCTAAGAACTCTGGCGTTGAATGTATGTGGATATTGAAAAACTCAAAATGTCTTACGGAAGAACTTGTCACATACCGTACAGATATGTATCCACATGGGATTTCTCGACTCTCTATACTACAATCTCTCATCAGGACCTTATTGACCGTCTAAGTTCATTAATAGTATCTGTGTTCAAGAAAACTGATCGTAGATATATTAATGTCGGAAGCCATAAAGCATTTTTTAGCTCTACTACATACAAGAGATATCATTCATGGGATGTTTCTTTGTTTATAGAGTTGCTTGAATTTCTCATTAAAAATATTTATGTGAAATTTGGCAACACGATATATCAGCAGCATACAGATGTTCCAATGGGTACTAATTGTGTACCCCTGTTGGCTGACCTGTATCTGTTCTCTTATGAATATGACTATATGCAGGCGCTTTCAAAAACCGATCCATTAAAAGCCCGTTCCTTCTCGTTCACCAAACGCTATATGGACGATCTTCTCGCTGTGGACAATCGCTATATAAATGACGCAGTGAAGGATATATATCCACATTCACCATCTTGATCAGTCATCACAGTATCCGAGCTAGCGTATCTAATTACTAGGGAACGTGTGGATACTTCATAGTTTTCACATGAACACCTGCAATAAAAGCGCGGTTGAGATACTAAGGCTACGCCCGAGATACTAGGCTACGTCCGAGATTCCTCCGTATTCTCGAGTCAGAATGTTGGGTTCCTCCGTATTCTCGAGTCAGAATGTTGGGTTCCTCCGTATTCTCGAGTCAGAATGTTGGGTTCCTCCGTATTCTCGAGTCAGAATGTTGGGTTCCTCCGTATTCTCGAGTCAGAATGTTGGGTTCCTCAGTATTCTCGAGTCAGAATGTTGAGTTCCTCCGTATTCTCGAGTCAGAATGTTGGGTTCCTCCGTATTCTCGAGTCAGAATGTTGGGTTCCTCCGTATTCTCGAGTCAGAATGTTGGGTTCCTCCGTATTCTCGAGTCAGAATGTTGGGTTCCTCCGTATTCTCGAGTCAGAATGTTGGGTTCCTCCGTATTCTCGAGTCAGAATGTTGGGTTCCTCAGTATTCTCGAGTCAGAATGTTGAGTTCCTCCGTATTCTCGAGTCAGAATGTTGGGTTCCTCCGTATTCTCGAGTCAGAATGTTGGGTTCCTCCGTATTCTCGAGTCAGAATGTTGGGTTCCTCCGTATTCTCGAGTCAGAATGTTGGGTTCCTCCGTATTCTCGAGTCAGAATGCTGGGTGTCGACGAATTCTTTCCTGTAGAGTCATATGGTTGCTTTTTAGTCGCCAGATGTCGTCAATTATTCCCACCTCTGGCATATCGCTCCAATTTCTTACATGAAGTATGGACCACCAATATTAGTCCGAATGGGTCGTGGGAGGTGTCATAGTGAAGCACTTGTGGGAAAGCGTCCGACTGGCGTCCATCTACGCATGGGCAGTTGAAAATGTGCATTTGAGTGACCGTTTTAGGGTCGAGATGGACCAATATGGATTGCATGATGTGTCATAGTAAAGCACTCGTGGGTAAGCATCCGACTGGATGGGTGGGAATACCGTCCATCGGCACATGCGCAGTAGAAAAGGGGACATTGGAATGGACGTTGCGGGGTTAAGATGGACCAATACTGGCCTGCATGGGTCGTGGAAGGTGTCATAGTGAAGCAATCGTGGGGGAGCGTGTTACTGGAAATGCCACATTTGAGTGGAATTTTGGGGGTTGAGATGGCCCGAATTGGCCTTGTCAGGTGTCATATTGAAACGCTGGTGGGGAGCGTACGACTGTATTGATATGTAGTGGGAATGCCGGTAATTTCCGCATGCGCAGTAAAAAAGGGGCCTTTTGAATGGCCGTTTGGATTCGAGATGGGCCACCCTTGATCCAAATGGGGCATGGGTGGTATACTATTGAAGCTCTCACTGAAAAGTAGTAGCCAAATGGCACTCTCTGAGGTGCTGACTATGCCCCAAGCACTTCAAGGTTATATGCATACTAATACATGCAACGAAAGGAGAGGAAACTCCATGCAACGCCTTAAACGCCTATCTTAATGCATTAACGCATACCCTAACTTCTTTACGCCATATCTTAACGCCTTAACGCCCATCTCAACGCCTTAACGCCTTGATGCAGACATATGAGAGAAAGAAAGATCAACAAGTTCACAAGATTCCTATAGTTATTCTCCCCAATGTTACATCATACACACGCTGACGGAAGCCTCGTTGGGTATGTTAACAATTCAAGTATGCTCTTGTCCAATCAGAAGCCGTCATTTGATGTTACATCTGTCCTATTCGTTCTTGCCCGCTAGATGCATTCTCGGCTGCTCTTGTCCAATCTGAAGCCGCCATTTGATGTTGCGTCAACCTTCGGCCATGTTCGCTCTTGTCTGTTGGACGTATCCCTAATGGTCGTCGGGCAGGCCAGGATGCGGTAACCTCAAGGTCGACAGCAATGTATTTCACGCTGTTATATCAGTAGATTTGGAACAACCATCTTTCCGGCCCATACACCCATATAACTCATGCCCTTCTCAAATTCAATCGTTTACACCCGGTGGAAATTCCCTGTAGGTCACTTGGCCACACCCTAAGCGGGTTTGACCCGTTAAGTTGCAATAAACTTGCTGGATTTATCCAGCATTCTTTTAAAAGACCCAGATCAAATAAGGTAAGTTGTAGAATATGGCGGTGAGTGATGACAGATGTAAAAATTATATGAATTTAATAAATTGCAGGAAAATCTTGCCTCAAGTGATCTCAAGTAAAAATTTTGAGATATACCGAGCATAAAGATGGATAAGATATCTATCACCAGTCGGTTTCATGTAGAGTATATGTTCATTTTTTCCAGTCAATTGATAAGCACATCGTATTATTTGGTATAATTCCACACAAAACAAAATCATTCTTCCAAATAGCGAAAACTAGAAACTGCTCCATTTGACTAATCGCAATTGATTTGCTCTCGCATGTTTATTGGTAAAAAGTGGTAATCAAATTTTTTTATTTATGTGCAACCTCCATTGGGTACTATAGGCATACCATTTCATCTGCGGTGGTCTAATGGTTAGAGCATCGACCTCGTAAGCGGTGGGTACTGGGTTCGATCCCAGGCCAGGATTTTGAATTTGGTGCTAATACTGTTATATGGAATATGGAATATATCTGTTCTCTTATGAATATGACTATATGCAGGCTTTCGGATTTCAAAAACCGATCCATTCAAAACCCGTTCCTTCTCATTCACCAAACGCTATATAGACGATCTTCTCGCTGTGGATAATCGCTATATAAATGACGCAGTGACGGATATATATCCACCTTCACTGGATTTGAAGGAAACTACAGATAACTCTACAGGCACATCGTATTTAGACCTATATCTCTATAAACATGAAGCGGGCTTTCTCTCTCGTCGACTGTATGACAAAAGAGATGATTACAATTTCGACATCGTAAACTATCCCTTTCTGAACAGTAATATTCCAGTGGGATCTGCATATGGCGTATGCATATAACGCCTACTAGCATTTGCTAGATCCTGTGTTAAATGTGACGAATTTAATCAACGTCACAAAACATTGTTGCAGAAAACAGGGCTACACCACCAACCGCCTCCACTCAAAGTTTCTCAAATTTGGCGATACATATCGCATGCTGATAGCAAAATACGAGCGTAGCGTGCAAGATCTATGGCGTTACGGATCGTAACTTGTGTCCAATTCCGCTTAACCCGGGGCTAGGGGCCGTATGAACTCATGTACTTCAAGATCCTCATGGTACTCATATGAACAGGCACAATCAAAGCGTGACTGAGATACATCATTCTTTAGATGACGATTTTACAACGAATATTATGAATTAAGTATACTGATCAGCGATTTGATATTTTTGGAACATCATGATGTCTTACCGGCATCATTGAAAATTGTTGACCGCTTCTCTCTTGCAGGAAACAAGCCTATGTACTGTCTTTTTGAATTTGGCGCTAATACTGTAATATGGAATATGAAATAGGTCTTTGGATTATGGACGCGGATATTCTCTAATGGACGACGGCTGAATTATGAATGACGGACCAGACGCTTGTAATTTGGATTATGGACGCGGACATTCTTCAATGGACGACGGCTGAATTATGAATGACGGACTAGCCGCTTGTAATACCTAAGATTTGAAAAATGGAACTTGTTGCTTCCTCGCTTACGCTCAGCTTTAAGAGAATAGAACAAAGACTGGTTCGCTCGTTGTCAGTATAATGTGACTGAGATCATGGGAACATTAAATCTGCTCTGTTAAAAGTAGATACCGCCCCTCCATCTTCCCTCTCTTCCCTTTCTTGTCGTGATATAGCTGAAATACGTTAAACCCTATTCACTCACTCACTCACTCACCTCATTTCATCTTCTGAGAGCGACGATGTGGATAATTAGAAATGCCAACGAAAATGTGAACACAGGAAATCTTTCTTTGGTTTTCTTGAAGAAATTCCGATCCTATCTGGAGAAGAATTTCGAGAGAAAAATATGAATAAAACGAGATCGTTTTCAAAATTCTCGATCTATTTTGTCGATATCGTTTTTTTATTCGTCTTTTTTTTGGCCCATCGAGAATAAATGGTTTTATGTTGATCGAGAGAATGTCGAGGAATATCGCGAAACCATCGAGAGGCGAATGAAGACAATTACGTCACTCAGACATTAACATATGTTACGCGGCTTTGTGTGAGGGCGCTATATGAAGTATACGCCCCTGTCAAATTGAGTTATAGCTGCCGATTTAATACTGTAATGCTAACGATCCATATCATCGCGATTTGGCTTAATGTCACACTCAAGTTTGTTTCACTCATATGGCGACAGTCAGTTTGGTTGTTGGAGAAATCCGGAGTACCCGGAGAGAACCAACGCCCGTCGGCAAGTTAGGGACAAACTTCCACTCATGGACCAGCTGGGCTCGTGCCGGTTCAGCAGTGTGAGGCTAGCGGTCATCAGCGAAACGCCTTAGGCCACTCGGCCACCGAGGGCCCTACGTAGAACCAGACCAACCTTTCAAGGAGTAGCCTGGTTCCCTAGTTTACAGCCAGCACTGTAACATGCTAGGTAGGGTACTGGGCTGGCGAAGTCGAAATAGCCACTACTTTCAATCGGATTTTAATCGTTTTATCTCCACTGAGAACAACTCTGGAGGGATTTCCTTTCGTTTTCCTTTCGAGAAAAATTCTCGAATGAAAACTTATCAATAAAGGGAAGGAAAACCGGTTTCGCGAATCATTCGGTTTGTGTGAAAAACATTCTTGATACCCTTTCACCTTTGAAATTCGCAATATCGAGAAAAGGTCACAGATTTCTCGACTAAAAAAAACGAACGAGTTTTATGAAGAGGCTATTTAACACATCTTCTTTATTATTATTTGAAATTTATTATTGTCAGCTAAAGCCTTGAAAATGAAAAACATAAGCAACATAAAATTATGAGTTTCATATGAACTCACTTGGTCGCCATTATGAATTTAACATTTATATTTTCTGTTGAAGCGTAATACGCTGTGATACGCTGTGGTGTGAATCTGCTCAATTTGAACCAATAATGCCTTACATTGAACGAGCAACATGAACAAAAAAACCCACGCTTTTCGGTGGACGTCTTATTCTAATTTCACTATCATATTTAACTGAAGACCAAGAAAATACTTTCAAAATATGCATAAGGTGATTGTGACGTAAGACCTATCAGTTCTAACAATCAGCACAGTGTGCTAAGAACAGTGTTTCAATTTATGTGAGTGACATGATAAAGCGAGATTTTCAGATGACCCCACATCATCGTCATTTTTAATTTAACCATCATATCTTTATCTTATGGATATACAAATAGATTCAAAATGGACGTTAGTTCTAAGGGCTATAATTAGACATCAAACGGTTTTGATAAATTTGAACAATGATCTAAGGGCTTGAACTATAGGTACCATGAAAAGGCTTGATTTTCAGATGACTCCACTGCCATTTTGAATTTGACGGTCATATTTTAATTTTATGGCAATGCATCTTACCGAGCTAAGAGAATTTCCAAATTTATTACATAATTACTCTTAGCGTATTGACTTCATTCACCGCCTATTTAATACTTATTTGATTTTTCTTAAGAAAGAGCGATATTACAAACGGCCCAAATATTTGGAAGAAATAAAATCGGCGGCAGTTTACAGGAACATTATTTTTTTCTGTTTTGTGATGGGGTCACTTCGTTCAATGAATGTGGTTGTCTCGATCGCGGGTCTGACCGAGCCGATAGTAGTAGGGAAAAGTGATTTGACCGCGCATTGACCTAAAAAATTTGCATATTTTGCGGAGGAAACGAGGAGGTGACAGCCAATGAGAAGCGAGTAAAATTTGACCTCAGAAATTTGCATATGACGTCACTGGCTCGGCGTTCTGTGGATGTGTGTGGTCAAAATGGCGGCGTGTGGTGTGGTCAAAATGGCGGCGTGTGGGGTGGTCAAAATGGCGGCGTGTGGGGTGGTCAAAATGGCGGCGTGTGGGGTGGTCAAAATGGCGGCGTGTGGTGGTGGTCAAAATGGCGGCGCAAAGGAGCAAACGAGGCGGTGGGGAGGTCACGGGGAGAAAAAACCCCTCACATTACCCTAAAAAAACCTCTAAGCCATATAATAATAATAAACATAATCTATAGGTGTTGTACCATGTTAATAGGATCAGTCTAGCATCTGTACCACCCTAGGGTCGAGCGTTTATTGTCCCGTGTATCTCCGCAGAAAATCAACAAACAAAATGGCGGCTCCAGGATGGTGTGGGGACGCCCTTTCCACATCACGGCGTCGATCCTAACCATAGCGCCATCTGCACACACTGACGCAAGGGAGACAACTCGTGTGGCCCAAGGGTATGGAAATAGCCGTTTTGGAGCTAGGGGAGTTACTACTGGTCCAGTGGGGCCGAGTGAGGTATCAATGTGAAGCCTATGTGAGGGGGCATCTGATGGGCTGGGTGTGGGGTTGCTTGATATACCGCTCTGCGCATGCGCGGTGGCCCAAGGGTATGGAAATAGCCGTGTTGGGAGCTAGGGGAGCTACTCATGGTCCAATGGGGTCAAGTGAGGTATCAAAGTGAAGCTTAGGTGAAGGGGCATCTGACTGGACTAGCAGCTTGGGCGTTGTCACCATTCTGCGCATGCGCGGTGGCCCAAGGGTATGGAAATAGCCGTGTTGGAGCTAGGGGAGTTACTCATGGTCCAATGGGGTCGAGTGAGGTATCAACGTGAAGCTTAGGTGAAGGAGCATCTGACTGCACTAGCGGCTTGGGCGTTGTCACCATTCTGCGCATGCGCGGTGGCCCAAGGGTATGAAAATAGACATTTTGGAGCTAGGGGAGTTACTCATGGTGCAATGGGGTCGAGTGAGGTATCCATGTGAAGCTTATGTGAAGGGGCATCTGACTGGACTAGCGGCTTTGGCGTTGTCACCATTCTGCGCATGCGCGGTGGCCCAAGGGTAT